>JAIUZE010009346.1:0-78745 GCA_022085475.1 Heliosperma pusillum | reverse complement strand
TATATATATATATATATATATATATACATATATTTAACCCTAGTATCGATATTAGTAGTCTCATAATATATCGTCGCGCTTCGTTTTCCGTGTCGCAGAAACCCGACACAACACTAAATAAAATTCTAACCACATCTAGTCTAGAAACCTAATAACCACCCTATAGCCACCCTACATGCATGAGCCAATAACATGTTGAAGCATGCTCTCTTTTGTCTCCTTGGATGCCCTCTATCCCCTTCCCCATACCCTTCTTTTTGTCTTTCCAAAACCTCCACTCCAACACTCAATAAACCCTATAACTCAAGCTCCCACCAGAATTATTAGCTCACTAAAACACTATCAACAAAAAAAAAAAAGAGAAGAGAGATAGAGAGAAGAAGAAGAATAAGAAGAAGAAGAAGGAGAAGCTAGGAGGAGGATCTTGCCTTTACACTAAGATCTTCACCTTGTAAGGACTAAAATACTAAACTCTTAGCATTTCATTCTCATTCAACAATTAATCTCGAGTAAAACAAACCCTTAAACGAACTATAAGAGTCTTCATACATGCATGCAAGAACCTATACACATAACAATCATCAAAGTGTCAAATCCGGTGGTTTATAATTAACAGAATAAAAATCCAACTTAGACTTGTGTTATTGCTATGAAAATATTATGTGTTGTAGGTCTTCCTGTCTATAAAAAGTGTACAAAATTTTGTCATAATCCCTTGAGTCGTTTACAAATGAAAAATCATACAATAAGAACATGATTCTGGACAATCAAATCTGCTAGTCCCAATGTTTGTGTCTTAAAAAGTAACTTAAAGGATTAATAAGGACAAACCCTTTTACCACAATGAACTTAATTGAATATAGAGTATATTAGGCCCTGGAATCAACTCATTTGAATTTATAATCTTTGTAATATACTTAAAAACATTTTGTGACTCATATTCTGACCACTAGTTAAAGATCCGACCAATAGTACATCTTAAACCTATTTTTGGCTAACATTGTATAAACATAAAAGTTGGTAGACTAAATACTAGACCTATTGGAGTTGGTTTCGTCCAAAAATATTAAGTATTTGAGTTTATATGATTTTTGCAACACAAAATGACAATCTGGAAATCTGATAAAATATTGTTCTTTAGATCGATAGTTGAGAATCTACCCTTTTCGAATAGACCACTAGTAAATAAAGTTATACTAAAGATAAATTCTTGATATTTGAGTATGATAAACTTTAATGAAATAAATGCATGTTGGCCTTTTGAAAACCGATATTTCGACTATTTAAACACCCGAACCAGCCCAAAACTTTATGTGACTCGGAAACCGTCACGTTTTACTAAACAGAAATTTCAGAGGCCTTAGAGTCGTTTTTGGACTGTTAGTATTTGACACTTAAAGTTGTAAGACATCTTAAACAATTCAACCTAACTGGTATTACCCCAAAAAGTTAAGTAATGAAGGAGTTATGATGTTTTGAAGTCACTGTTCAGAATCTGTAAAACCGTAAAGTATGTATGAGATAATGAACTTGTATAAACCAAGTGTATAAGCTATAAGTTGTTAAACTAAAAGCACCAACTTGATAAAATACTCTTAAATATTCTGACCATGATCTTAGTTTGCTTTCTTAAGAATAAAACTCGGAACAAAACGTTCAAAATGAAAACATAACAAAAACCGAGTAAAATGCATAAAACCAATTGAACTAGTTAAGGACCGTCTGGAATAATTTAGTAACGAGTACTTTATGTATATTGTAGACTCGGGATTTGTAGAAGAAGAACTTTAAATCTAGACCAGCTCATAAGGTAAGGGAAACGCTTGTCCATACACTTTTCTTGAACTATTGAGTATTGTTTCAAATGTTATATTGTGTATAATGTTTATAATGATTGTTATTATAAGTTTGGATTATTGTGATGAAATATTGAAAAATAATTGATGTTATTCCATCCTTTGAAGTGTTGAAATATAATAAAGGACTCATAACTTTTAAGAGTTTGAAAACCAAAACCGTTTGATCTTTTGTACAAATTATGGAGATGGTTAATCTCAAGAAGTGGATTTAATTGTTTGGAAAGGGTTTCGATTTTTGGTTTGAACGGTTTTGGTAGAGGGGTAGGTTGTTCCCAAATAATAAAAGGGGACCTCCTATACAGAGCTTCTGGTGGGGGTTAGTTGATCGAGACCCCGTCCTCTTATCTTCCTCCTTGGGGTTGGCCCTTGGAGGGGTGTGCACACTCGGGATTTTTGGACAGTTATTGTACATGGTTTGGTGAACCCCGTCTTATCCGGACTAGGGCGAGGGAATCCTCTCCATACGGCCTCTATCCATTACTTACTAAAGAAAGTGAAGAAATGTTTTCTTCGAAGGAAAGTGTTTTAAGATTTGGAAGGACTAACTATTTTGGATCGGATTTCCTTATTTAGAAACTTGAACTTCTCAATGATATTCTACTTTCTTACGAATTCTAAATTTTAAGTACAACTCTTATTTATTTATTTTTGTATTGTTTACCTTACTCAACATTATTGTTGACCCTCTTTTGTTTTGTCCTTAATTGGAACTGCTATGACCACTATTGTGAGAGCAGATCGTGTGACAGGTAATCCAGGGAACTAGGACGTGGGAACCACGGGAGAGCGCGCGCGTTATTGTTTTTATTGGAAACCAATGTTTAGACGATTATCTTTATTTTGTATCATCAAACTTATTCGCTTCCGCAAACATTTGGATTTGGTTGTAATCGGATTTTACTCTTTGGTTTTTAATTCACGTGGACATTTACTCCTTTGAATTACATGATTTAAATACTTATACTACAATTGGTTCAAATGTGACACATCCATATTCCGAATTTTGCATGAAAACTCTATTTTAAATATAATGGATTATGGGGGTGTTACACAGACCACCGCCCGAGTTCGTCACTCGTGGCTCTCCTGCCAGGAGGGGGATGTGCACGTTAATGTTTTGTGACTCTCGCCGCTGTGAGAGGGACTTTCGATGTCCAGTGTTGCGGTTTGACATCAATATGTAGTTATTGCAGGTCAGCTGGTCAGGTATGCAGCTTGATGCTGCTAGGGTTACCGCGCGCTGCGGTGGTAGCTTAGTTACTGGTACTTAATGATGTTGGCGGTGGTTGACTAGTGGTCACATATTGCTATTATTATTGTCTTACGCGTTGAATGATGTATGATGGTACTGACCCAGTTTAATGTTTTCAAAACTCCTGCTGTGATCCATCGGGGAATGGTGAGCAGAAGTTTAGCAGGTATTTCTTTTGAGCATGCTTTGGGGATCGGACGGGATAGATGCTGCTGGCGATTCTTTAGCTTCCGTTGTGTCTTAGACTTTTATTATGAGTTATTATTTCAGACGAGTTTGACTATTTTGTTTTGAGACGGTATTTCATTATTAAATGAGACGATGTAACTACTTTAAACATTATTCTAATAAATGTCGTTTCATTATGGTCTATTTGATATGTACTACCTCGGACAACCGAGATGGTAGCATATCTATTTATTAAGGAAGACCTTAGTAAAGCTCTTTGGTAGATGGGGGTGTTACAAAGTGGTATCAGAGCGATGACTTTGGAACCTAAAATCAATGAACCTAATGAACGTAGAAGAGTCAAATAAAATGAACCCGGGTAGGGGTTGTTTGGAGCTACCACAAAAATTTGGGAGACGTCCTATACATCTTATTATAAAAAAATAAATATATATTGATTCAAATACGTGTGTTCAGAAAAAGAAAGTTTCATTTTAGAGTTCTATTTAAAAAGAAAATATTCATTGAAGGAACAAAAGCAAAATTATTTATTAGCTTTTCTCGAGAAAGATCACATGAGATTTCTTCTCTTTAACACATTTCTTTTTTTTTGTTTAAAATTAAAAATTATATAACAAATTTGTTCACATGTAAGGCGTACCTACCTAGTAATTAAAAAAAATAGAAATACATCAAAATATGTGGTAAACTATGTCCCTGTTTAAAAAATTGTGGATTATTCAATTTTAGGATATTAGTATATACCTAGTGTTATTAATAGACGGTATATATATAGAGTTTTACTTTTTAATGTACCATCTATAGATTTTAAATTGTAATGAATTACTTTTTTTTGCCGTTTATTATCCTCGTATTTTTATTTGTGAACAAAATTAGAACCGTAAAATTAATCAAGAGAATTAAATAATGTCATAAAATGTATATTTTAATGTAAATATTTTTGTTTTCATGAAGCTAATGATATTATTTTAACAAAAATTCTATTAGCATTTTTTTTTATCACAACTTCTTATCATAATAAGTCAGTGGATTTTTGTGTATCGTAAACAACCTAGAGGCACCTTTTCTGTACTACAAATCTGTGCAGATAGTGAGTTTTTGAATTTTAGAAAATTTGAATTTAAAGAACATACCCATTTGTAACCCAACATATATACGGATATACCTATATAATATAATAGATTACAAAAATTAAGTCCAATTTATGTTTGTAGTGTTTAAGTGGAAAAATTTGGAATTTCAGTTAGTTTCTTACTAGCTCCCCCGTAGCTCCATCCCGATCATATGGCCAAGGAAAAGGGAAGAAACCATTGTGGTTAATATTATTGGATGCAAGCAAACAATAATGATGAGGAAGCTTATATTACTCAATAGATATAGAATGGTGAACAAATGAACGAGATATCTAAAAATTGAATGGATAAACGTACAAATGATTGGGGCAACATAGTCATTTATCAAATATGGAGAATTGGAGATTGATAACTTCGAGATGTGTTTGACTAGATAGTCATTTATCAAATATTAGGGAAAAAGGATTATACATCGGAGATACTACCTCAGACTAGTATAAATTTGAGTTTTTATGTATTTTTTTCGAGCATTTTAAAGTTTATAAATTACATTTTAAATTTTATATGTGATGTTTTTTGAGTTTTATTGTAATATTTTTGAGCTTAATATTCAAATTAATGAATTAAAAAACTTTATAATAAAATTCATAATTTTTAATACTAAACTCAAAAACTTTATTGTAAAGCTCAAAAACTATATTATTTGTGGTAGTACATCAGATGTATAATCCACATACTGTTATTATTAGGGGTATTTGGTAAATAACATATTGATAATGGTAATTTTACGGAGATGAACGAAACGATTTAATCTGAAATAGTTGTTTACCAACAACCATCAACAACTTATATATGCAAATGTCAACTATTTTAGTGGGTAATGAAGTCATGAAAAATGATTCTCATGACTCTGGTTCAAACCATGTCAGACTCTCAGCATCAAATCTCCTTTGAGACTACAGTTACACCGAATAATTAGTTCTCATGACCTGGGTTCATATATAGTCAAACTTCTTAATAAAATTTGTCAATTGTAATTTGCTCACGACTTGCTTCTACTAGTAATAATTAGTTGTTTACCAAATCGGGCCTAGTTATTCCTTCAATAAACGAAGTGTGTTTTTATAAATCTACTTTAGATAACAAGATACGATACAACAGATCGAAAGATTAAGTTAATTCATTATTATATAGCCGTTAAATCTCATTATTGGTAGTTTTTTTTCTCAATTGAACGGAACGATGTAATTTTTGAAAATAGATATCACTGCTTTATAAGATACGATACAACAGATCGAAAGATTAATCTAATTTATTACTATATAGCCGTTAAATCTCTGTATTGGTAGTTTTTTTTTTCAATTGTCCGGAACGATGCATTTTTCGAAGTAAATATCCTTGATTTATAAGATTATTTTCTTCCAAAAATTCATTATTTTTAATAAAAATTCTACCACAAAAATATTTTCTAAAGGAAATACTAATAACATTTTGCTATAAAAATCATTTTGGATACCCACATAGACTTTAAAACTCTATTATATATACACCTATTATCCATACTCTTTAATATAAATAAATTCAACCATCTCTATTACAATTTTTTTATATCAAGTCACTTATTTACTTGTGCTCTAAAATTATTCATTCAAAATGAGTGTTGGAAAAACATCATCAACTTCTTCAATGACTGAAAATGGTGAAAATGTACGTATTTTAGTTGTTGATGACGACAAAATTTGTTTGGCAGTGACTGCATCAGTTCTAAAATTCTTTAACTATGAAGGTATGTAATGTAACTAATTTCCTCTTAACTATGTTATTGCATGAAGTAGTTTGAAGTACATCATGTTAATGTGTTTCTTTATGATTGTGCTTAATTTATTTAATTTATAAACATAATTGTATGATGTTATTTAATGAAATAACAAGTCTAAATGGAATTATGTGAATTCTAGATCTAACAAAATAAGTTTGAGTTTCTCCATTTATTTGGATGCAAAATTTTTGGAGAGACGGTCTCTCATTAAGTTATTGAGAAACCACTTTGTCGTACCCCTTTGTATATGTTTTCGTACGGGCGTACCCCTTCTATTATAGCTAGACTAGTATTGGTGCCCGGCTCCGCCCGGGCTACTTCTATATTTATCATTAAAATTTATTTTAATTAAATATACTTTAAAGTTGTATAACTCATAAATTTATCATCAATATATTTTCTTATGACAAATCTTAAAATTACGATAAAATAAATTATTAGACAATTCATTGTTCATACTATTAATATTTTACTTTAATCAATTGGTCGGCTAATTGTTCATATATACTTTTTTTTATTGTAGTATTGTTTCTTTTATTACATTCGTTATTACTATTGTTACTTTCACTACTCCCGTCGTAATTATTGTTACTTTTATTACTTTCACGTAATTATTGATACTTTCATTAATGCCGCATTAATATTGGAAATTTCACTACTCCCGTTGTCGTTGTTCTATCACTTTCATTAATCTCGGTTCTAATATTGTTACTTTGACTATTGAATTGAGTGATTTTTATAAATTTGATTAGCTTATGATTAAACATGCAATTTGAGTATACGTGCAATTTTAAGAGGCTCATATACACACACACACACACACACACACATATATATATATATATATATATATATATATATATAAATTATATACTCCGTATATGTTAAATCAATTTAAAAGAATTATGCAATATTATATCTTTTGGAAACCTAACTTGATTTATTTACCTTTTAATAGTTTCCAAAATATTTAGTGTAAGTTAAATAATTATAAATTTTTAATTTAATGTATCTTCTATGCTATTAATTAATACAATAATTGGGCATGTTTATTTTAAGGAAAATCACCCTATTTTGGTATTTTCTAAATTTATACATCAACCAAAAATATATAATATTTACATTGAAATTCCTTTATCAGGTCTATCACACCGCGCTATCGATTAAAAACTACTCATTTGTAAAACCTTATTTAATTACATGGAAGTTCATTGGTTTCAAGATTTAATATATAGTATAGATTGTGGCTCAAAATATGTGTATCATTTTGTACATGTTTTCATAACAATCGTACATATTTTATCATATATTGTAACCATTTTTATTGGTACCCCATTAAATAGTATACATACCCATTTCATTTTTTTCGTACCGTTTTTCAATCAATTTATAATTGGTCTCTCAATAAGTTTATTGAGAGAATTTTGAAGGTTAAATATTAATGTAATTATTTTCAGGTTAGTTATATATGTAAATAAGTAAATAAACTTTCCAAGATGAATTTCATATGCGCTTTGTATGTATTAGTCGTCCATCCATGTTCAAAAACCTTTCAATTATTTTTGGGTGTTTTTTGTCGAATACTATTTTACATTCAGATATATTAGTAAACCAAATACCTTTTATTTATTTATTTATGGGATATTGTACATGATACCCCTATGTTTTTTTGTTTTCTAAATGGTACCCCTCATTTTTTTCAAAAAAACTTTGACCGCATATAATCCATGGTCATGAACTCAGAACGCGATGATTCTTTTTTCCAAAATGATCATCTTCTCGAGAACTTCGATTTGAAAAAAAATTTGTCACTTATGAACGTGTTGCAAGAGTTATGGCCGCTCAAACATTTTTAACCAAATAAACTTTGATCGACGATATCTCATGATTACGAGTTCATAAAGACGATTTTTTTTAAATCGAAGATCTCAAGAAGACGATCAATTTGAAAAAAAGATTCATCACGTTCCGAATTCATGATTTTGAATTATATGCGGTCAAAGTTTTTTGAAAACAAAAGATGGGTATCACGTAGAATATGAAAAAAGAAAAGGGTACCAGGTAGAATATCCATTTATTTATTTATTCTCTTATATGCTACCATATATATTCATTTTTTTTCGCCGTAAATCTACAAAGTTACTATTCCATTAAAAATTTTGTACATTTTTTATTCATTTTTCTTACAAAATTACCTAACATTTTTTCTATGTTTAAAAAAAAGCATGACTAGATATCAATGTACTTTAGAAGAAACAAAGGCACTTGATAGTATTTTGTAAAACTAGATATCAATGTCTTGCGAAAAAAATGAGAACATAAGGTACTATGATACCAAAAAAGATAAATGAAAAGTATCTGCATTACAAATACCCCTAAATATTAGGTAGCATTTGAACAAAATTCCTTTTATTTAATGTACATTTTTCTTTTTTAAATTGTCAATTCATCATATATGAAATTAGAATTCTATTTTAATTTTTAATTAATAATGATAAAATCTAGTAAAGTTCAAATGAATATATGAAATATATATTGAGTTTTCTACGAAATTGTTCCATCAAAAACCCTTATAAATTAGCGCAATTCTTATTTAACATGTTATTAAAGCTGTAATTCTTAGTTTTTTCCATCATAAATAAAAGGGTGAACATTATCATGCAATAATAATGTAAGTTTAGTATATATTTCTAATTAACAAGGGTCGACCCCAATGGTAAAGAGTTCACTTATGGCCATGAAGCCAGAAATTCGATTTCCATTGAGTTAAAATATAGCCCTGTTGATAGGCGATCTGTACACACTAATTTAAGTCCCTCAATGAAGCCGGTAGTCTACTCTAAGTCTCTAACCTTGAACTGTGGAGACCTACCCTTAAACCTAAACTTTTATGTACATAAAAAAAGTATATTTATTATTATATGAGTTATTGATTTATAATTTTCACAATATTCTATGTCTTACATTTTCTTATAACTAAAGCTTGTATTAATTCTGCTCTTTTCCAATCTTGACAGTGGTTACTACAAATTGCCCTCTTGATGCATTGTCGAATCTTCGCATGAACAATGATACTTTCGACGTTATCTTATCAGATGTACACATGCCTTTGATGAATGGCCTTCACTTTCAGAGGATTGTTGAAATTGAGTTCCAAATTCCAGTGATTTGTAAGTCTTCTTTAAATATATGAAATAGCATTTTATTGGTTTTCTTTTTCGCACGCCTTTTTACTTTGTCTAATCATAAGACTAAATTCCTTCGATTTAATTTGGAGTTAGAGGCGGCCACGAGCGTCATTCGGGCCGGACCAGACCGACCCGATGCGTATTTCTCAACTTGGAGATAAAGGCGATCATAATTCACATGCAGAAGGTTGGCTCGCTAATGGGTTGAGGCGGGCGGGGAACAATTTCAATAAGGTTTTAGGACATGCCGACTCTTACTCGGCTTAAGTATGTAGGTCCTAGGTCAAGCCGGTTGAGGGTGTTGTTTCCTAATGGTTGGTCGAGCTGCTCGGCTATCTCTAGTTGGAGCTATAATGACATTAAATTATACAAAAAAGTGAAATTAAACCCCTTTAGGATTCTCACAAGAAATACACCATAAACTGAAATTGGCTATGCTTTAAAATAAATAATTGGACTTTTTAAGTGTTAATAAAAATGATAATTTTAAAATATTTTGACATTCTCAAAATAAATTTTTTATATATATTCCCGGCCCCTTACTATTATTTCTTCCGTTTTTTTGTCAAGACAATAATTATTTTTCTTAGAACATTTGTCAACTATAACAAAAACTTTAGGTAGTCCAAATTATTAGGTGCACATATTTTTAGATTTTTCAACAATCTTTTTTAATCTCCTAGGAATTGTTAAATGTTTCAAAAGTATTCCATTTTTGTTCAAAATAAATTAATTTTTTTTTAAAAATATTTAATTTCATCTCATTATTATATGTTTTTGTTCTACAATGTTTAATTTGATCGACTACAACTTTTATAATTTGTTTATTTAGTTTTTCTCCTTTTTAAAAAGTATAACTAAATTCATCTAAAGGTATGATCTACTGAATTCCTCATGGAGTAGTATTTTGAGATTAGGCAAAACTAGTACTTCTAGTATTATTAATTACTTTATGCACACCTTTTTATGCCTAATCACTCCAATCTTCCGGACTCTAATTTTAAAATTTGTCATAATCTTAGAGTCAGCGTGACCAAAGATCACGGGTTCAGACCCTTACAGCCTCGATTACTCTTACAACAAACATTCCTTGTACTAATATAATGTCTTACATAAAACACTTATTGATCATAATTATAACATTTTGCATGCAGTGATGTCAGCTGATGACAAAAAAAATCTACTTATGGAAAGTTTAAAAAATGGAGCAGCTTTTTTCATTGTCAAGCCACCAAGTATGAACGACCTTAAGAATATTTGGCAATATGTGGTTTCTAGGAAAAAAAATACAAGCCCTAATTCAACTGGAAAGGATAATGTTGAAACATGCACTACTGAAATGGAAAATAATAGTCCAAACGACATCGTTCTCCATAAAACGGCATCGTTTGTCAACCCTGAAGAGAATACTGAAAGGAAGATAATCACATCTAATGGTAACCCTAAGAAGCCAAAGTTGATTTGGACGACTGCACTTCATAATAAGTTCTTGGAGGCCATTAATGTTATTGGAACTAGTAGTAAGTAGTATATACTTTTTATATAAGGCAAATTATCGTTTAAGATGGGATTTCCGTCTTGAGTTTAAACGGGTCAAATATGCTGATGTGGAATAAATAAGACAAAAACCGAATACATTAGAAAAAAAACAAAAGAATGTTGGGTAACACATAATTCACTTCTACAATTATGTGCAGGGGCGGTTCCAAAAAAGATTTTGGAGTATATGAATATTCCTGGATTGACGCGAGAGAACATAGCTAGCCATTTGCAAGTAAGTTTTATTTCATTTAGATATTGTTGGAGTAATCAATTATAATGTAATCACTACTTAACTCATAATTTATATGTTTGTAAATTTTGAAGCCTACTCATAATTTATAGCTAGACATACTTTATTTTCTCGAATAAAAAGAACAATTTTGATTAGATTTCTTGAGAAATAAATTTCTTGAGAAATAAGTCGTTTTATTGCGTTGTTTACCTTTTTACCTTACATTAATTTATTTGATTATTTCATGTTTTGCTATTTTTATCTCCGTTGCATATGGAGTATTATGTAAAATTTGTCTTTTAGCTTATTTTATGTAATAATCGAAAATAATTATTCTAATAAATTTCACATGACTTTTACAGAAATATCGGATCTATTTAAGACGACTTAGTGACTCAACAATGCAACATGGCGTGCCAATGAATTGGAATGAAAGACCATTTAGGTCGAGTTTTTCATGGAGTCAATTCCCTACTCTAGCAACCAATAGTTACCTACTAAAATATTCAAACACCATGAGTATTAATCAACACCAAGGTTTAATAAGGGCACCAACATCTAATTATGGTCAAATTGGAGAAAATATAGGGCATGCTAACTCTTCTTATGTTGGCTCTCAAGAGGTAACTATTGCACACTCTCAACCAAACTCATTTCTTCAACCAAACAATGCCCTTGTCCCATCAACTATGAACACTATTGGAGCTAACTATGGTAATGATAAGTCAAATTATAACAATTTGACTACATCAATAAACATTCTAGAAAGTTCAATGTTGGATGGACAAAATTTTAATAATTTTGGTAATAATGGAGGTGATGATTTGGGAAATGTTGCTATGCAATTAATCTCTCCCAACATAGACACAAATCCCAACATGATCGAGAGAAATAACAACAATCCACACAGTTATCCTGGGATAAATATGTATGGTCGAAACCAGGAAACACAATATAACATCAATCTATTCGAGATGAATAATGAATACAACAATTCTCTTATGATAACTAGCCATGGGGTTAAGGGATCTTATCTACCTTATTTTGATGGTGACCTAAGTAACATGGTTAATGGTACCAATAATCAAGTTTTAGGTCAACCAAGGTATAACAACATGATTGAAAGTCAATCCAACTTTACCAATGATCATCAAATAGATAATAATATGTCCAACTTGAACAACATCTCGAGTGTAGCTGAGCAAGAGATTGTATCCAACATGAACAACACATATATCAATGTTTCTAATGGACAAGTATCAACCCTTCAAAACCAAGTTGCTCTAATTGACAAGGTATGTCTTAACTATATATAATGCATGTATATATTGAATTTTTGTTAGTAAATAGTTGATCGGTTGGTTTTTGTAAGATCGTATCTTGATAAACAATTAGTCTTTTGTAAGATCGTTTTCTGCTGATCCTGAGTAAAACACATTTCAACCACGTCAAATATGGATAATGGATCATAAAAGTATCCGTTTTACAAAAAACAATTCAGAAGCTGATTTGTTTTTAAATTCATTTTTGATATTTTTTAGCAGTTTGAATGGCATTCACTATACTGTTAGTTATGAAGAACATATATATCATCGCATTCACTAGCGAAGTCTAAATTATTAAAATTTCAATATAGATTATTTCAGACTATTTGTATCAATTTGTTATATTGTATATACTCAACATATATGTACGATAACCTCTAACTATTTACTTTACTTAAAAAAACTTGGTTAATATAATTTGTAGGATATGTCGACCTTTAATTGTACGACTTCATCAGCTCCCCAGCATGATTGGGCACCAAACCACATGGATGACTTTGACATGGTAAGTCATATATATATACTGCTTCATTAATAATGTGTTTCAAAGTTTGAGATAATTATACTGTATATAATTGGTTCATATAGCACGGTAAAAATGTAAAATCATCTCATCTGTTTTTTTACTATAATATAAATAAGTTTTACTTGTCAGAGTCATAAGTTATAAGGCTTTTACAATCAATTTAAATAATGTTAGAAAGAAAAGAAAATTGTGAAATGTCACAAACTTGTGATCGTCACAAGTAAGACTTGATGTATAATACGGAGTAGTATATGAGTATAAATTATTAGATAATTATACATAATACAAATCTTATCATATGTGACAAAATATATGCATATTATTCTTTAATTTTGGCAATTTGGAGCATTTCTATAGCTAGGAACTTCATAAATTTCATTAAAATAAACTATACGGAGTATTAAACTACATTGTAGGGAATACTTGAAAATTAACTGAAAATTTATACTCCGTAGTTACTTATGAGTTATGACCTTAAGAATTTGAGTTACTTTTTTTGGGTTCAAGGGAGGGTACTATGCTACGGATAAGAATCGAACTTTCAACCTCATGGTTGGAGTAAGAGATCTTTTACCACTTAAGCTAACTCTTATTCTTAAATAGTTAATTTTTAATAATCTCCCTCGTCTTACAATAAAGTTTTTGTATATTTATGATCAAAATTGAAAAAGAATCGATAAATAAATATTTTTAAAAATGTTATAAAGTATGTAAAAATATGATTAATCTCATAAAATACATTACATTTTTCCAGGTTCTCCAAGAATATGGTGCAGAAGACCTTTCAACAATTTTCACAAATATTGAAACTCAAAATGGGAGCGATAAATAATTTAGGTCATATATCCCAAAATGACCTTGAAGCTTTTAAGTATTGAAAATCAAATAAATCTTCAAAACTTTACATGTGTGTTTTCATCATGTACTATGTTTAAAGAGATGTGACTATTGCACATACATTTGAATCTATGTAATTTGATTTAGATTTGGATTTGGATTTGGATTTGAATTTGAATTTGCATTTGGTATTAAATTTGTGTAACTAATTTTACATAGAGTTGATGGTTGATAATTTTCATTATTATTATTATTATCTACCATATATTTTAGTCCTCGTATTATTTAGTGAAAAAAAGAAAGATAAACTTGTATCTAGTTTTGTCAATAAGACTATTATTAAAAAAAAAATTAATTCTAAGAGCTGTCAAAACTTAAAATAAACTAACTAACAAAAAAATTATTTAACCAAAGTGGCTTGAGTGTAGTGGAGTGCGGTAGTGCTTCAAATGGTCCCGGGTTCGACTCCCTACACAAGAGTGCTGAGGTTATCACCTGGCATTAGTGCTCTGCTAATCCCCCACCACGGATAATAGTGCTTTTCTCATTAATATCCTTAATTATCCCTACGTCTTTTTGATATGAAATTGCAAGGTCGAAATAAGCATCATTTAATTTCGATTTTAATAATGACATGCCATTATCTTAATATTATTCAGTAAGTCTTGCTTGCGACGGGTCAATTCCCTCTCACAAAGTTGCAAGTGGGGTGCAAGTGGGGGCTCCATTTCCCACCCACTTGCATCCCCACTTGCACTTTATGAGAGGGAATTGACCCGTCGCAAGCTTGCGACGGGTCGGTCCGTCACAAATGAGAATTTGTGAATATTCTTATTCTTTATGATAATGATTTACACAATATATAAGATATGATTTACACACTTTATTTTATTCCATGTTGCGATCTTGAGCACCATTGCAACGTATTTAATGTCGCATGGTTCTTGCTTGTTGATTCTTGGAGGATAAACGAGTTATTTGCATTTATAACTGCGATATTAATTAACTCTCATGCATCCATTCATCCTTATATAGGTGTGTAGATGTTCTCTATTCTAATGGTGATATCTACAAAGCACAAGTACTAACGATTTATTCCTCTCTTATTCAAAGTTATTATGGTTTGCGAGAAGGTATTCGTTTTTTCAAAATTTCACCTATTTTCTTCCCATTTGTTTTTTGGAGGTCAAAATTATCAAACTTTAACCGTACCGTAACTACATTGAAGAATAAAATTTATGAATACATGGAACTTAAATATTTACATTTATTATCAAATCATTAACAAAATACATTTTTCGGCGGCAGAAATTAATATTTACATAAACCGGAAATTGCCGTCAAATATCCGTCTGGGAGGCTGTGAAAAAGCAAATGGGAAGAAAATAAATGAATGAAGGGAGTATTATACGACATGCAATTGTCTCACATAAGCTTAATGATACTATTTTATTTTTTCTAAGCAAACATTGAAGAAATGGGGAACACAAAATGTCCCACCAGAGCTTCAACGAGATTTGGCACAAATGTTCCCTGGTCTTTCTATTGAGGAGGCTCTTGAGCATCAGGTTTATTTTGTGACCTTCTACCTCCGTGTTAAGAGAAACGGTTTAACTATAATACGAGTATGTTGGAATATAAAACCGGTCATGGGAACTCCAACCATCAGCTTAAGCTGCTCATTTCTATTCGTGTGAAGGGGAGCTTCAACCATCATCTAACTGGCTAAGGAAAAATTCGAAAGTTTGAGTTAAACTTTCAAAAATTAAGTTTACGTTATAGCGTTACTTGTTTTCCCCGCTGAAATTTTTTGACCCACGTAACTGTAAACTCAGGTTCCGCCACTAACAATGTGCATCTAAACTCGCTATCCAGAGTAGGCGAGAGCCTTTGAGAAAACGGCAAGACATTGATGTCGTTACTGTATAACTCGAGAGTCGAGACTAGTACTAACTGTATTGAGGTTGATCAACTTTTGTGTTTGATTTATAATTCATGCAGGAAAGTCTTTATGAATCACTGAAGACAAGTAATGTGAACCAAGCAGCTAGATCTTCTTATAATAGACCTAGTAGTAGTAGTAGCAGCAGCCAGGGAAGAAGAGGTGACTATGATCTTGAATTGGATGAAGCTTTGGCTAGATCTCTACATGAATTAGACATGAGTCATTACGATATGAACCTCGTTTCATATTCCGAAACAGTCCACATTACTCCCAGTAAGTATAATTATACATACTCCGTCACACAATCACTCAATTATGTTTTTGGTGTAAAGGGAACCATCGGGACAATATTTAATGTCTACAAGTTTCGAGCCAAGGTTATAAGTACAATCACTCGTAACTTTACTTGCTAAACCGGCTTTGTATAAGTAACATATAATGAGTGGCAGATTTAGGGGGGCTAACAGGGACACTCGTCCTCGCTTAAAAATGAAAAATGTGAAGTTTTACTACAAATTTCCGACCACTTTGCCTTATGGCATTACTTGTTAGCCCCAGTTGTACTTTTTCCTTCTAATCATAAATCTTGGCTCTGCCTTTTCTCAGGTTCATCGAGTACAACTAGACATGATGCAAGGGGCACGTCGTCTATCCCGGTAAATTTGTTACAAGCATTTTCACCTACCGTATCTAGCAAACATTGACTGAGAAGATGGTTTAAACTTTAAACTAACCAATTACTTGAGAGTTACAGGCAGCAAATGAAGATGAAATTAATCCAGATGAAATGACTTATGAGGTATATTGGGCATATCTTGTCCCTTCTAAATTAAATTAGCTTCTGATTGAAGGTTCTAGGGCTCGTGTTACACGGCCAGTCCGACATAAGTTGGATGTCAATTGTTTTCCGGCTTTTGTGACATTACGAGAAGCTCATTTGTTACCAAAAGAGCCAAACCGCTCTTCTAACAGATATCAGTGGGTTAGCTGGTAAAGTCATTGAGATATACGAGTAGTAGTCATTGTACTCAATTGACTTCCAAGTTCTAATACACCTACAAAAACAACAACAAAAACCGAATTTTCTGCTGTAGGCTTAGATTTTCGGATTTTATGCCAGGAACTGCAATCATTGGGGGAATCCATTGGCAGCGAGAGCAATGGACTGTCAGAAAGGGCGATAGGTAGTTTACCATGTCACAAATACAAAACCGGGCTCTTGTCCAAGAAAGTCGAATCTCGAGAGTGAGTTATCTACCTACTTTCTTCTTGCCATATAAAATATATACTCGCTCGAGTGCTTTTCTGTGCGTTTTTGCTGACAAAGTAACTAACTAATCTCGGCAACAACTAACACTGCTCCATGAAAGTCGCCTTTGGCGCCCTTTGATTCGTTCACTACTCGCGCTTCCTAGCTTGATTGATAGATTTTAACTTACAATACAATGCTTAACAGATGTGCAATCTGTTATACGGGATATAAGAACAAGGATTTTGTCACCACTTTGCCTTGTGCACATCAATATCACTCAGAATGTATAAAAGTGTGGCTTCGTCAAAACAAGGTAAATTACTAAATTCATTACTGATTAGTAAATACGGAGTATATATATATTTTTTTTACGGTAATCTATATTAGGCATGGCTACTTCGTGTCGCGAAGTTGTAAGTAATATTAGCTCACAATCATAATGAAGTGTCGAAATAACATAGACCACTAAGAGTCTAAGACAAGTACTGAAAATTGATCGGAAAAATACCGCTTCGACTAACTTTTTTTTTCGTGTTTACTTCTTGTAGAGTTGCCCTATTTGCAAAAAGGAGGTAGTTTGACCGATTGGAAAGTAATATTTGCTCCATTGTTGCTCCAACTTAGCTTCTACCAGTGCAAATATAATGTTGTTATGAATTATTATATTCAAATTGAAAAGTATAAAATAAATATTTACCCTATTATTTTTACCGTTAACTCAAGAAAATTATTACCCAAAACTCAATTGAACTAATATTGACTCGACCTGAACCGTACCTGACTCGAAATAATAAAACCAATTAAAGTGACTAACTGAAATGAACCTGATCGAAATCGGACTGAAACCGAAACTAAGGCCAAACTAATTTAAATCAAATTGATTTAACCCTATCCGATACCACACCGATCAACCCGTTTGTCAGGTCTAGCGGTCTCACACTTTGAGACAAGTCAGGACGTAGTTACGTAGAGAAGGGAAGATGAGCCAAAAGCCCAATTAGAAACTTTTTTCCATCTCCATCTTATTTTTGAGCAAGGCCGTTACAATTTGGGCCTTGAAAAATGTAGTGGGCCCATTAAATGTGACTTTTGTTTTAATCACTTACTTTCAAGTTACTTCAACTTTAACTAACTTCAATTAAATTTAGTTAATTTTTTTTGTTTTCAATTTATTAAGTTTAATTTAACTTTGTATGTTCAGTTTAGATAATTTTAGTCTAGAAGAGCATATTCAAAATGAGTAAGAGTGTAAGACCAACCCGACACTAACAAGTTCAAACATTAACATTTTTTATACTTATCTTCTGTAATAATATCCAACGTATATTTATATAAGTTTGTAGTTAATATTTGTATAAAATAACCTCTTACACGTATTTAAAAACTCCTCAAAATATATCTCGAAGTGAAATACATATAATAAGTAAGGTACTCCTATGAACTAATTAAATCATGAATCATGATCAAGTCAACTCAAAAGATGGCAATCATTGGCTGAATATTTTTTTTTTACTTAGATTATGCACCCACAGTAAGTATTCGTTAAAACGGACAATATCCCTCTTAAGCTCAAAACGAATTAGAGAATACCAAATGGTAATAAACTGATTACAAAGACAAAATTTTTGGTATATTTAATGCAACAAGTGTATGTAATGATTTGACATGTTTTAAATTTTAGACAGACGTGTATTAATTGAGAGTTTGTTCAAACATGTACGGAGTATTATAAGTTATGAGGGTAGAGAATGCATGTGATTGCACATGCAAATCCATATTCACGTATAAACATTTCCTGATTAAATATCCAAAATAGAAATCAGTTTAATTGTTAACCATACCTTCAATTTTGGTGTGACATATTATAATATGAATTGAAATTCTGATTATATTACTTGTGAGTTATGAACTTTTTCAATAATGGACGAGGAGTTGGCTAAATAATTGCAACTTTGCAAATCCTAGCTAATCTATCGTGGATATACAATCGATTATTAGGAAAAACAAATCAACAATCAAAACCACGAGATCTCAGAAGTTGGTAGAAAACGATATTCTGTAGTAGTCGTTACGATATTATTAGTCCGTAAGCACAAGATAATATATCGTAATACTCGTGCGGTCTGGTTTTCGTTAAATACAATGAGACAGTATATGTTTGCTAGAAATGACCAATTGACGATGAGTAGTTTATAAATTTGTTTTATCAATATTCATATTCATTTACAATCATTTTTTGTATCATTTATATATATATATATATATATATATATATATATATATATATATATATATATCTTATTAAAAATTTCTTACTCGTTCTTTCCATTATCCACATGGTAACATATGTGAAATGTATAACGTCCATTATCCATATGGTAACATATGTGAAATGTATAACGTGTAATACTTTCACCTTAAAACTATAAGCTGCAAATGACAAAAGTTTAGATTTATTAAACATTAAAAACACAAAATATTCAAGTAAAGCTTACATTAAGACGTAAAGTTACAAACATGAACTTTAACTATGTTCAGAAAAGCAAACTTAAAATTGAGAAACTAACTCTGTTCCGTAATTTTAATTCCGCTACCACTATCAAACATTTGTATAAAAATAAAGGTGATGATTAGATATATATATATATATATATATATATATGGAGACATGGAGTATATATAAAACAATCTATATATTATAGACTCTTGCATTTATCAATCAATGTATTAAAGTTGGAGTCCCGACTTACCCTCATACTTAACGACACTATCCATATTCATTTTATGATGAATAATGCCTGCTTTTAGTGAGACGAGCTGAAGTATGAACGAAATGATGCAATAATATAGCCAAAATTCAATTATGTGCTTTTAGTAAGACTTTATTATCAATAATATAGCCAACCACTTCTTCATTTTTTTCTGATTATAATATCTCCCACGTTTTACTTGTAACTTGACTTAACGATCACATATCATAAAGTCACACTTCTTGACAAAACAACCCAAGATGTTGACCTTTAAACCAAACCAAATCAAAACACATTGAATTGTGTACCCTCTCCATTTCTCTTCTCACTACTCTCACATGCATGTCAACATATGATTAATTAATAATCATTTTTTAAATTTAAAAAAATAAAATCATGCTTAACACCATTGTTAATTTCTCAGTCTACTACCTCTTACTCTACAACTAATTATAAATAATTCATCATTCTTTCACTTTTTTTTTTAGTTTAATTAGATAATCAAAAGTGTTACCTAGTAAATAACGTCTGGTACGAGCTAATTCATGAGCTATCTTATTTCCTGACCGACCAACCATCGATCAACTTTTAATGGGTGCCGGATTATCTTGGATGATGGGCCCACAAGAAGGTAATGGGCCTGGGCTTGGGGATTTACCGGAGAATTGTGTGGCGGTGATATTGGGCCGGTTAAGCCCGGAAGAGATATTCAAGTTTTCTAGGCTTAACAAAACATTTTATGGTGCTTCTTTGGGTGATGTTGTTTGGGAGACTAAATTACCTTCCAATTATGAGGTTATTGTGGGTAAATTGTGTGGTGAATGTAGTAAAGAAGTTAGTAGGAGGGATGTTTACCATATGCTTTGTGGGCCCATCAGATTTCATGCCGGAACTAAGGTAATGTAACATTAAATAACTGAAGGTCTTGTGTAAGATTGTTGTATGGTTAATATGTAAATCAGATCTAAATATTACAAGTTTTACATTGAGTATTTATGATTAGATCTGTATGTTTCACGATAATAACTCGTACAACCGTCTTAGATGAGAACTCGTAAAACTTTAAATATAAGGCTAATTGTGAATTTATTTCACAATAATAATGCATATAACCGTTGGAGGTGATAATTTAGGTCATTAAGACCATTTGTAATAGTTGAAAAATTGTGTGAGAAAATGTCAAATTTCTATATTCCAGCTCTTAATATATATTACACATTAACATACAATTGTATATTTTAAACATTAATTAAATTCAAACTGTATTTGAATATTGTTAGTTCTAATTGTTAAGTTCTCTACCCAAGACAATCTAAAAAACTGTACATTCGCACGGGATCAACCCTTGTATAAATAAATAAAATAATAAATGTGCAGGAGATGTGGATGGAGAGAAGCACTGGGAAGATGTTTATGTCTATTTCTTGGAAAGGGCTAAGGATAACTGGAATAAATGATCGCAGATATTGGAGCCATATACCCACTGATGAATCCAGGTGATAAATCTTAAAATTATTTTGATACGTTATACGGAATACCATGTTACGGAGTACCACGTTATCGTACACCTTTCATGAGATTATTGAAGTTGATAGCATTTTCCGCTAATAATTGAATTTGAGAGTCCGCCAAACCACCCGGGGCGGTGACATGCTCGAAATCTAGAAGGGCATAGTCCCAGGCCATAAGTACTATACAAGATTGCTTTTGAGTAGACTTGAATCTGAGAGTCTGAAACCCTTGAAAGTTTTACCCATGTTTTAACCACTAGACTACACCCTTGCCGATGATATAATCTAACGTTTTACTCATGTAATAAGTTAATGTCTAGCTGTCTATCTAGTTACTGTATGAAACAAACTTAACAAAAATGTCCTTAATGCAAAAGTCCAAACAAAGGAAGTCCAAAGTTCTAAGACCTGCCCAAAATAGAACAACAATGACATTTGCATTCATTAAAAACAATGGTACTTCAACTAGGGGGCTAGATTCAAACCAATGATCTATTGTATGAAGTATCTTCGTCAAATTATAAGTTGATTGGTCATGTTTCATTTCGTAGTGATTTCATTTGGAAATATTGATAATCTTATTAAAATTATCGTTTGCACTCATGTATTAAAACTTTGTTTTGGTTCTATCGAAGATGTCTTAATCTAGTGATTAAGACGGAGTTATTGTGGATAATAAGTTTATAATGCGACTAAGTGTGTGCTTTGTTAAACCAAAAAAAAAAAAAATTTGGCTTCTTAATTACATGATGTTGCTTTTCACGGTTATGTATATACTCCATATATATCTTATCATCATAATATTTTATAACTTTCTAAATATTTATACAGCTAAAGTTAGTGAACTTTGACCTTACAAAGTCAAATGTAAAATCTTGTAATTACATGTTTCCTCCGTCTCGATTAATTATCATCTATTTTCTCTTTGGGGTATATCCGCCAATTGTTATTTTTCTTCCTTTTTTGTCCTTTTCTTGGTCGACGGAGGCCGTATATAAAAAATATGATATTTCATATAATTGTAAACAAAATAATGGTCACTCTTTAGGATATGATGTGTATATACTATATACGAGTAATACGACCCTTGTACATACCCCGTCATTTGTAATTTTCTAGATCTCTCGAGAGTCGAGACAATTGGCTAAATGTTGATGAAAGGTATGGTATGTATTGATGGCTCGTTCTTGACGTAGAGTGGTCCTTGGGCGACCCATGCATTTGTTATTATGAACATATTTGGTCCTACAACTCTTTAGAAAAGGGTGAAACCACAACTCAAGCTAGTGGTATGTATCTAATTATTATAGACGACCTTAATGAATAATATGGTTATCAACGTGTTTCATGACTTGTGAATCTTTGTTTTCAAATGGTTAATCAAGGAGTGACATCCTAGCAAACTTTCAAGTGTACTTATCAAACTATTAATAATAGAGTCGGAAAAGACAATTTCAAAAATCTAAGGAAAATTATACGCAAATTTCTTGTTTTTTTCTATATCGATCTTTTGGATTAATTAAGCGTGTGGCTAAGATTATCCCAATATGAAGGATGAGTCTCAGCTTGAGATTTGTCAGAGTCTTAGAGATAAGACCTTAATGAGTTTTAAGGCGAGTTTGGGTCGGTTTCCAAGACTCGGGTTAAGACTCAGGAATAGTGTCTTGTGTGTAAAAATTAGGTTTAAAGCATTGTTGTTGAGAATAAGAGTGTATGAGCTGAGTTTGAAAGATAAAGTCGCAAAAATAAGTCTTATTTGATCGAGTTTTAGCAATAAAATAATACTCCCTCTTATTTTATCTATTCTTCCCTATTTCCTTATTTGTCTATTCAAGTTTTCTTCACTATTTTCTTTTTTAGATTGCTTTATGTGGTTCATATTGAATTGCATGTAGGGTTATATATTTTGTGTGGCCTAAATTGATTTGCAAAGGGGAAGAATACATAGAATATAAGAGAGTAATATTTAGCGCTCGTTGAAGGAGAAACACTCCTAAAGCTGAGGACATTATTAATTGTGCCTGTTCTATGTAGATTCCATTCAGTAGCATACCTTCAACAGGTATGGTGGTTGGAGGCGGAAGGAGAAGTAGAGTTCAATTTTCCGGCAGGAAATTATAGTCTCGTTTTCAGGCTTCGCTTAGGTAAATCCTCGAAAAGGCTTGGGAGGCTAGTTGGCAACTTAGATAAAGTCCATGGGTGGGACAAAAAACCAGTTAAATTTCAACTGTCAGCCTCTAACGGGCAACATTCGACTCGTGAGTGTTTTCTAAAGGACGTTGGGACCTGGAAAAATTATCATGCCGGAAATTTCACAGTCGGGACTAGCCACATTCCGATAAAGATCAAGTTTTCAATGGCTCAGATTGACTGTACTCACACGAAAGGCGGTCTTTGCTTGGATTCTGTAATAATCTGTCCTTGTGAATCAGTTGCAGGTTTATAAGCATTCTCAGGTTTAGTCCTGTTTATACTCTTAGGTGGTTTTGTAGACATTGGTAGATCATATATATGTAGACACGGGTCGATGTTATTCGGATCAGTTGTTTGAGACCGATACTTGTATGAATGTTGTTTAAATTGATGGGTTGTAGATTGGAACTCAAGCGTGGCTGAGCTGATGTAAAGTACAGGTACAGCTACTGCAGTGCTGTGTTGCATTTGAATCACTTTATGTTGAACATGTTGATGAAAAAGCATGGCTAGGTAATTAGCTAATTATGAATATATGTTCAATCACACTAGTGATTATTTAGTTAATGGACAAGTTATAGGAAAAATGGGTCCTTGAACATTTTAAGAAAAAAAATGACTAATAGACATTGTAAGCAATTGATTGATCAGAACCAGCGGCCGTGAGTCCATGACGGAGGGGATGGCGTCCTTGCGCCTCATTTAACACCCGATGATGTGATGCCCCGAATAGTGCTAGGAAACTTGACCTAACCTGACAAACCAGACCCGACTCGCCCGAAACTCGACTCGACAGAACCGAAGCGACCGCGCGAGCAAAGAGCGAGCAGATGTTCCCAATACGACCCAATGATCAATGACCCGGGCTCAATCTCGGCCCGTCTCAATGTGAACCAAACCGGATATTGACCCGACAACTATTAAAGTTAATATTGATCAAAATGAAAACAATTTAGTGTTTAACGATACATTTGTCTTAATAATGAAGCAACCAATTATGGGTAAAATTTAACTTAATTATAAAAAAAATTAAAGTGATAAAATTAAAGTAACCAGGCCCGACATTTACCCGACTCGATCTCGACTCAATTCGAAAAGCAGGCTACCTGATATTCCCTAAACCCGTTATGACCCAACGCGGTTAGACCCGACTTGTCTGACCTAATTCCCCATTATTTGCCACCTCCACCTCGAACCCCTCCACAAGCTACTCGCTCTGTCATGGTCAATTGTTGTCCTTTTATTTTAACACAAAACCAAATAAAGAACAGTAGGTCTTGCTTGTGACGGGTCGAATCTTGCGACGGGTATTTTGTGAGAGGAAATGGGTAGAGGGGACAAGGTGGGCACCCCCCATGTGCTTCTCCACTCACCCTTGATGGGTATTTTGTGAGAGAATATGGTACCCGTCTTAAGCTTAAGACGGATACCCCAGTCTTAAATGAGAATTTGTGAATAAAGAATAGAGGATTATTTGGTTATATTTAGTATAAAAAGTTGACTTATGATTTGGTCAGATTACTCATAAAAAAAACTTACTAATATAAAAAAGACAACATTTGAGCGAGACACCAAAAAAGAAATAGGAAAGCAACCGACCGGGACGGAGGGAGTATATAATAGGGTTTTAAAACCTCCAATTGGCGCCAAATACACTTCAACTTTATGCTACCATTAAACACATCAAGCATAATGTATGAAGATTTCAAGAAAATTCAAATCATTCAATCTCTCTAATTGCTCTACTTCAATCCAGCGTGCTGTAAAAACCCTTTTTCACAACACATATGATCTTAGTATTCAAGATTATGGCCATCTTCTTCAATTTTGCGCAAATCGCCGCTTTATACGCCTCGGAAAACAACTCCATGCCCGCTTTATCGTTCGAAAATTCGCTGTCGATAACTTCATTGGGTCAAAGTTTATTACTTTTTACTCTAGGAATGATCGGTTGTGGTACGCACGGAAGATGTTCGATGAAATTCCCCAAAGAAATGCTTTTTCTTACAATGCTATGCTTATAGCTTACTCATGTCATGATGAGGAAATGGAGACATTGACATTGTTTTCTTCCTTTTTGAGGGAATCGGGTGTGTTTGTGAAGCCGGATAATTTCAGCCTTACGTGTTTGTTGAAAGCGTTGTCGAGCTTGTTTTTTGATGTGGACTTAGGCAGGGAGATACATTGTTATGGATTAAGAAATGGGTTTGATTCGGATTTGTTTGTTGTGAATGGGGTGATTACGTATTACTCGAGGTGTGATGAGTTGGGTTTGGCTAGAAAGTTGTTTGATTTGATGAGAAAGAGGGATATAGTTTCGTGGAATTCGATGATTGGAGGGTATTCTCATGGTGGGTGTTATGAGGAGTGTTTGAAACTTTTTACGTTGATGTTAGACGATGGGAAAGTGAGGCCGGATGGAGTTACTATCGCTAATGTTCTCCAGTCCTGTGCTCAGAAGAAGGATCTTGTTCGAGGAATGGAAATCCATCAGTATGTGATCGAGAAAAATATCGAAGGGGATAGTTTGGTTTGTAACTCTATTATAGGACTATATGCTAAATGTGGTAAATTAGATTATGCTAGGGGGTTATTTGAGCAGATGATTGAGGAAAGACGAGGTCTCATATGGTTGTTTGATTTCCAGCTATTTGGCTTATGGACATGTGGACATTGCAATGAAATTATTTCGAGAAATGGAAAATCCTAGTTTGAGTACATGGAATGGTCTAATTTCCGGTATAGCACAGAACAACCTTCACGAGCTTACGTTTGACTTAATAAAAGAGATGCAAGCTTCGGGTTTCAGACCGAATTCAGTGACTATTGCAACTCTTCTCTCATCCCTATCCAAATTCCCGGATCTAGGAGGAGGGAAACAAGTACATGCTTATGCCATTAGAAATAATCATGCCGGTAACATTTATGTGACAACTGGTCTAATCGATGTATATGGGAAATCCAGATTTCTTCTGGGGGCAAGAATGGTATTTGATCGGTCGAGGTATAGAAGTGTCGTAATTTGGACAGCAATTATTGCGGGATACTTAGCTCATGAAGATCCAAATCAAGCAATTAAGCTTTTTGAAGACATGCTAAAATATGGAACCCAGCCAGATCCTGTTATATTAACTATCGTGTTGACTGCTTGCGCTCGGTTAGGTGATACACGCCATGCTCAGAAAATAGTCGAGGAGATGCATGATAAATACGGCATCCAACCTGTAGCTGAGCATTATGCTGTAAGGTATCTAATACTTTGATACAGAGAAATATGTTTTGTTTGTGGAAAGGAATACTTTATTCATCAAACTAGAGGGCTATAAATAGCCTTACACATAACTGATCTCACGGCTAATTAGCAACAAACAGAAAAACTAGGAATTAGAATACTGGACTCCCTAAAGAATAGAACTTCCCTAAAGACTAGCTAGGACTCTGCCAACAGAAATAATGAAAGTCACTATGACTAGTTCAAACAAAATAATAACTAACATTCCCTCCCTTAAGCTAATAAGGGTTTTAGCTTATATCAGCAACATTAAACACACCAAGCATGCTTCGGAGCTTTTCAAACTGCTCCAACTTCAACGGTTTCGTCATAATATCTGCAATTTGACTTTCAGAAGCGCAGTAATTCAACTTGACGACTCCGTCATTCACCAAATCTCTGAGAAAATGAAATTTCACATCTATATGTTTGCTCTTGCCATGAAAAACAGGATTTTTGGACAGTTGGATAGTAGAGCTGTTATCACACATAATCACAGTGTCACTTTTCTCTTCAACCTTGATGGATTTTAAGATTCGCCTCAGCCAAATACATTGACAAGCACACAAGGCTGCTGCTATATATTCCGCTTCCGTGGTTGAGAGTGCAACTACCGGTTGCTTCTTTGAAGCCCAAGAAATAGCACCAGACCCAAACATGAAAGTGTACCCCAAAGTGCTTCTGCGGTCATTTAAATCACCCGCATAATCACTATCAGTGAATGCCATCAGCTTCAAATTATTCCCCCCTTTTTTATAGAAAATCCCAAGATCAGTCGTACCTTTTACGTACCTCAAAATTCTTTTTGCTGCAAGCCAATGAGACATAGTAGGATTAACCATGAACCGACTTATTAGACTAACAGCATACATTAAGTCGGGTCTGGTTACAGTTAAATACATAAGACTTCCGACCACTTGCTTGAATCGTGATTCATCAACTCTAGCCCCACTCTCATCTTTGCACAACTTTGTACCTGGAACAATAGGATTTCTTACAGCATTACTAATCTCCATGCCAAACCTTTTTAATACATCCCTGGCATATCTTCTTTGACAAATAAAAATCCCATTCGGATACTGTTTCACTTCTATACCAAGAAAATGTTTCATTTTGCCCAAGTCAGACATATCAAATTCAGCCATCATTGATCTCTTAAACTCATCACACATGGTTCTATCATTACCGGTAAAAATTAAGTCATCAACATAAAGACTTACAATCAATAGCTGACCTCCTTTGGATTTTGTGAATAGTGTGTGCTCACTTGGACATCTCTCAAAATTTTCCCGAACAAAGTAAGCTTCGATTTTGCTATACCAAGCTCTTGGCGCCTGTTTAAGACCATAAAGTGCCTTTCTCAACTTGTAAACTTTCTCTTCTTCTCCTTCTTTTACAAAACCCTCTGGTTGTAGCACATAGACTTCTTCCTTGAGCTCCCCGTGAAGAAAAGCACTTTTCACAT
The DNA here is from genome assembly GCA_022085475.1 of Heliosperma pusillum. Classification (NCBI taxonomy): domain Eukaryota; kingdom Viridiplantae; phylum Streptophyta; class Magnoliopsida; order Caryophyllales; family Caryophyllaceae; genus Heliosperma; species Heliosperma pusillum. The sequence goes on along the minus strand of JAIUZE010009346.1, from coordinate 50,516 downwards.
CAAGTTGAAAAATTTCCCAACTGAAATGAGCAGCTACAGCAAGAATTGCACGGACTGTGTCGAGTCGAGCTACCGGAGCAAATACTTCAGTATAATTAATTCCATGTTGTTGTGCATACCCTTTCGCTACCAGCCTTGCTTTATATTTCTCGACATCACCATTTTCGTCAAGCTTGGTTTTGAATACCCATTTAACACCAATAGGTTTGATTCCCCTCGGTGCCGAAACGAGTTCCCAAGTTTGATTTTTCTCAATGGATTGAATTTCTGCCGTCATTGCATCCCTCCATTTCTTGCTCTTTGATGCTTCTTCAAATAAAATAGGATCATCCTCAATGACCATCATAGCATTCAGATTTTCATCTTCGGAAAATTCTTCGCCTGCCACATAATTATCCATCCAACTTGGTCTCCGTCTTTCTCGAAAACCCCTCCCTTGAGTCAATCTAGCACCATCAGCCGTTTGATCCAATTCACCATCATCAGGAGTTGACTGATTTGGTGTCGAATTAACCGCACTCCCTGAGTTGTTTGGACTGCCAAAATTATCTAGACTGTTATTACTTGAATTATTGGATTGCAATTCATGAGCTTCTTCTTCATTAATCCCATCGATTTCATCTTCATCCTCCCATTCCAATATATCTTGATTAATTTCTTCTTCAGTTCTTCCCCAATCCCAGGTTTTGTCTTCTTCAAAAACAACATCTTTACTAATAATAACCTTTGTTGAGATTGGATCGTATAGCCTCCATGCCTTTGACTCATCACTGACCCCCAAGAAAACACATTTCTTGCTTTTATCATCCAACTTACTCCTCTTCTGATCTGGTATGTGTACATAAGCTACACATCCAAAAATACGAAAATACTCCACCACTGGTTTATTGCCACTCCATGCCTCTTCTGGAGTCTTACTTGCTACCGCCGTCGTCGGACATCGATTTAGAACATGAACACACCAACGTACAACCTCAGACCAGAAAACTTTCGGAACATTTTTCTCAATTAACATAGAACGGACAGAGTTCATGATTGTTCGGTTCTTTCTTTCAGCAACCCCGTTTTGTTGGGGTGTGAAAGCTGCTGTCAATTGTCTTTTAATACCTTGTGAGGCACAAAAATCTGTAAACTCATTTGAGGTGAACTCCCCACCTCTATCTGTTCTTAAACAAGATATATATTCACCAACTTCTTTTTCAACATAAGCTTTGTGATTTTTGAAACTTACAAATGCTTCTGACTTTTGATTTAAGAAATAAACCCAAGTTTTACGTGTAAAATCATCAATAAAACTTAAGATATACCTCTTATCACTGTGTGAAGCGGGTTTGATAGGGCCGCAAATATCTGAATGCACCAGTTCAAGTGGCTTAGATGCTCTCCATGAACTCCTTTTTGGCATGGGCTCTCTGTGTTGTTTTCCCATCAAGCAAGTTGCACATATTTCTTTAGACGGTTTCAGAAGTGGTAACCCAATTACCATTTTTTTATAGGACAATGTTCTAAGCCCCTTATGATTTAAATGCCCGAATCGACAATGCCACATATGTGCTTCCTTTTCCGACACGACCTCAGTTTGCAAACACATAGATTTATTTTGTGGCAGGAACACTGACACACAAAACATCCTGTTGGCACTCATATTGGTTTGCATAATCAATCCCCTACTAGGATGAAATATTTTACAAGCTCCATTCTGAATTAAGACAGCCAATCCCTTTTCTTGTAATTGTCCTAAGCTTAATAAATTGTTCTTAAGCTCTGGAATATAATACACATCAGAGATTACCTGAATTAAGCCATTTATTTTCATTCTTATGCTTCCTTTTGAGACCACTGCCATTTTTGTATCATTCCCGAGCTTCACTGTCCGAGAGAAAATTTCTTCCATATCAGAGAACCATTCCTTGTTTCCCGTCATATGGTTGCTGCAACCCGAATCCAGAAACCACACTTCTTCTTGTTTCTTTTGATCAGGCACTTCATACGCCATCAATAAAAGCTCCTCCTCTTCTTCAACATAATTTGCTTTCTTATCCCAATTAGGACACTCATATTGAAAGTGTCCCAAATTGTGACAATGGTAACACTCAATAAGAGATTTGTTGACAGGTTGTCTCCCTCTACCCCTGCCACGACCTCCTCTATTCATACCTCGACCCCTTCCTCTAGTTGTCCTATCATCATGTACTACTTTTAATACATGCTCTTCCTCTTGGGAGCCCTGCATTCTTTGTTCATGAACAAGCAGGCTCCCATGAAGTTCATCAATGCTCAAAGTACTTAAATCATTTGACTCCTCTATTGAGCAAACAACATAATCAAATTTGCTAGTCAGAGATCTAAGTACTTTACTTACCACTGTACTTTGCTCCATGGTCTCACCATTTGACTTCATCTTGTTTACCACAGCCAAAGTTCGTCCCAAAAATACATCCACCTTTTCTCCTTGTTTCATGGTAAGCAACTCAAACTCCCTTCTCAATGCTTGAAGTTGTGCCCTTTTCACCTTTGTGGACCCCTGGTATTTTTGCTTCATGGACTCCCAGATAGACTTTGACGTTTTCTTGTCAAGGATCGTTTCCAGAATCTCTCTGTCAATGGACTGAAAGAGATAATTCTTTACTTTTAGATCCTTGAGCTTGACTTCTTCTACTAATTTCCGCTGCGCCTCACTCGCAGGTGATGTTCCAACTGATGCAGCAGGAATTCCTTCCTCCACCAAACTCCACATCTCCTTGCTCCTCAAAAAATTTTCCATAGTCATCGACCAAAAATCATAGTGACCATCGAACTTTGGAATTGATGGCTGCACAAATTTTTCAGAGGATGACATGTTTTTTTTTTTTTTTTTTTTTTTTTTGCACTCAAACTCACAACCTCGCTCTGATACCAAATGTAAGGTATCTAATACTTTGATACAGAGAAATATGTTTTGTTTGTGGAAAGGAATACTTTATTCATCAAACTAGAGGGCTATAAATAGCCTTACACATAACTGATCTCACGGCTAATTAGCAACAAACAGAAAAACTAGGAATTAGAATACTGGACTCCCTAAAGAATAGAACTTCCCTAAAGACTAGCTAGGACTCTGCCAACAGAAATAATGAAAGTCACTATGACTAGTTCAAACAAAATAATAACTAACATATGCGTGTGTAGTTAGAGTTTTGGTGCAAGATGAAAAGTTTACTGAAGCTGAAAAATTTATTTCTAAAATGCCTACTGACACAATCCCAAAAGAGTTGGAAAACGAAAATGCAGATGATGGAGATTTGGAGATCAGAATATAAGATGGTGCTTTTTGTCCTTTGGGTACTGCTTTTTTGGTAGTCCCTGGTTTTTTGCCACAGAACTAATCGAGATATATAAAGACGGTTCAGATGTAAAAATCTTTGAGTGGCAAACTTGGGACTCATAGTGTTCTGAATGTTAACTCGGAAGAGACAAACTCAGCCTCCCAGAGATGATGGTAGAAGGTGGAAGAATGTGATTATCTGAGTATCAATGATGTTGTTTTCATATTACGAGTGTTAATGCCAGAGGATGATCTCTTTTATTCCGAATGACATCCCATCAGACTAGCAATGTTTAGCTAGCGGCAATTTAAATAAAAAACCATAGGAAGCCCTATTTTACCTGAATCAACAAAAGTAAAACTCCACAAAACAGCAGGGGAAACTTCCTAAAAAACGCACCCTTCATATATTCACACGAAAAACGCAAGCATTATTTTTTATGTTCCAACATAAATGCTGTGTTATAGACAGGTCGTCTGAATTTAACAGCTTCCTTCAAGACGGATATCATTGAATAATAGCTTTCTCGGATATACTACACCTACAAGTAAAGGTGAATGAATGTGACTTCAGTTAGACATGAGTGGAATTAGTCGTTTACTAGGGATTTTGGATCAATAGCTCCAGTTCCGAGGCTCCATAGTCTAATACTGAAGCAGCAAACGGAAGGTTTAAGAAAAGCAACTAAAACTGAAACACATTTCTGAAGCACATTAGGTTTGTCTGATAGATTACACTTTGAAGACTCAACTCAGGAAACCCCACAAAACATTTTCTGTAGTCACCTACTTGCTCTACTGCTATGACTTACATTTAAAATTCCAAGTTTTTAAAACAAAAAAGAAATAAAATAAGGCAGAATGAGAATTTTATAGTATCTCAAATATCCTGTACAAAGACTTGGAACGCCTTTAAAATGGACGCCAAATGCAAATCAGCCGGTTAGCCTTGATCCCTTTCCATCCATGGGGCATTTTCGTCAACATATCATGATTTCCATTCATAACCCAGACTGTCGTCAAGATCATCCCCGAAAAAAGCATTTTCAGCAAAATCGTGGGGTAGATCTGGAACCATATCATCTGTCATATGGAGCTTCTGAGGCAAGTCGGGTATTTTTTGATTAAATCCATTGTTTGTACCACCTCCAGCTGAAGAAGCAGCATCATTGTTCGAAGGAGATCTGAAACTGTTACTCTTACTGAGGGTGGGCCCCTCAACCCCAGTCACATTGCTTGATCCTGATGGTGTTGCTGGCCTTGCGTTGTTCCCGTGTCCTAAGCCACCAGAAGCTGGGCCCGCACTAAAGCTTTTCTGGGGACCACCTGCATTACTGCTGGCAACATCCTGCAGCAACTGCTGAATCATCTGCTGCTGCAAGGACGGGGATTGGGAGGATTGTTGGTTACCATGTTGTGGGCCTTGTAGAAGCCCATTACTACTCAGAGAACGCTGAGGCTGATAATGTTGGGCCCCACCCCCATGTAGCTGCTGAGCACCTTGGAACAGCGATGGGCCTTGATTTGAGTTATTAAGCGAAGACGACGCTTCCTGTTGAAGTGAATTGAAGGAACTCTGCCTCGCCATGTTGGGGTAGTTGGTGACGGGTCCAGGTCCACTTTGAGTAGCTCGGTTATTCGACATAACAGTATGGTTGTTACTAGTATTATGGTTGTTCAGCCCTGGTTGCATTGACAGCAGCTTATTGATAGTGTTCCGGTCAGTGGGCAGACCCTGAATACTTGCAAGCTGCTCCATTTCTTGTATCCTTTGCATCGGGATCCTGGGTGTCGCATTATGTCGTGGGTAACTTTTTAACCCCTCTGCAAAATAAAAGTTGGGATATGAATTTGGATACAGAACTTTGCCATTATGAAAAGTTAGAATGGAAGAATGTGGTTATTGTAGATGGTTTCTCCAATTGTTACTTTAAACTAGATGAACTTTATGGAAATAATTAGCCGAGCAATTGAATATTAACAAAAAAAAAATCAGATGAGCAAAAAGATACGGAGAAATACAAACAAATGATGCATCATGCCTAAAGGGCAGCCTGGTGCACGATGGCGTCCCCGCAAGGCAAGGTCCCACCATAAGGGTGTAATAGGAGCAAGCCTAGCCTTGCCATTTTGGCAAGAGGCCGCTCCAAGGACTTGAACACGTGACCCCTCGGTCACAAAGCAATACCTTAACCGGTGCGCCAAGACTCCCCTTCATGATGCATGGAAATAAGTTGCACGGTATTCCATACAACACTAGTAATGAAAATTAGCTGAGTTTTTTATACATCACTATGGATCTATGGGCTACGAGTTACGTGACGACATGAGACTTTACTTAGACCGAAACATTGAAATTTTTCCTTAAAATAGTCCTTGCTTAGACTTGTAGCACAACTCTAAGATAGCCCATAAGATTGTCTTGTCTGCTTATTTAACAATGAACTTTCTCTGACACCAAATGAAAGCTGAGCAACATTCAGCAAAGATATTACTTCGAAAAAAATTGCTAGGAACACCTTCGGATTTTCCATTAGCTTTTAGTAAGAAACAGAGGGGGACGATCAGAGCAAAAACAATTTGATTCTCCATTAAGCATAATACTTGCAATATTAATTGGTATTCTGATGCAAAAAAATCAAAATACAAAATCATATTTGGTACAGTAGAGCAGATGAGAATAGATACCAATAGGTCCGACTTTATTATCCCGGCAATAATCTACAAGGTCCTTCATGCTATTAACAACTTCGGCAATCTGTCACAAACCACATGAAAAGCATAAGACATGGCTGAAATCAGAAACACCGTCTACAGAAAGTAGTCAGTACCGTCATACCTGCAAACATCTCACGTATCTCTTAGAGAAACCCAAGTCGTTAAGTGACTGCAACTCCAAACTCTTAGCAAGCTGGCAACCAGCTGTTACAACCCTGTTGCAAACACATAATTCAATGCGGCAAAAATTAATCTTAAGTTGGAAAGATTAATAACGACGATAATTATGTTTTATTCTACTAGTAATAGAGCTATGCTTTTACATTTTGAAAAAAAAAAAGGAAAAGATTCAAAAGCTTACATATTGCTGTTTGTTTGAAGATCTTGAGAAGAAACTCCTTCAGATCCACTGTCAGATAGTGTACTTTGACATTTTTGAGCAACTTGAAGCAGCTGTTTTACCTGTCAGTAAATATCGCTTTTAGTCTAATATAATTGCAAGTTACAAGAGAGTAAAATACTGCAATAGTGTTGTTAAAAGAAAACATCATGAAAAGTTTCCCTTCACCAAATCCTTAGCCTTAAAAAATCTAACATACAAAATCAACGCATGTCCTATCATAACGAAGACTATAATAGAAATTAAAAATAAAAGGCAACGAGATGATGACACTGCATATTTACTGTTCAAGCTTGTTTACATAGGAGGTTCAAGCTAGTTTGGACGAGGATGGTTAGACACAATTAGAAATGGTCCCCTTGCTCCCTTTCTCTAGAATTATTTTTTATTCAAGCACTCTTCTCGACATAAAATGTATATTCTGCAACAAATTTATCAAGCTCAGAAAGGTAAGACACAACCCATGACCCAAAGACACGAGATTGCAGCTAAGATAAAATTGGGCGAGCAGTCACAAAATACAAAATTCTAACTTGACCCACATCCATAAAGGGGAATTTAAAAAACAATAAACTATATTGCTCTGGCCTTTGAGCGCATCAATAGAAAACAAATTTCAGCCAATAGACGAGGGACAGAGGAGCATGCACACATGTTAGCTAAAAAATCACGGCAAAGAAGATCAGGAAGTCAGCAACGCAGATTCTGAGCAAGAAAAATTGCCATTGGCTATCGGTGGCCGACACAGAAAATTTGTTTGCCATTGCCATTTTAGAATTTCTTCTTTCTACATCAAAATTAGTCAAATTGCACATTAGCAATTTGTTTAATTGCACCCCGGAGTGCCATGTTTTTCTAAATGGACCCAATTTACATTTGCTTATATGCGTTCACACTAGTTAACCAAGAAATTAAAAGCAACATTTCAAAACAACTGAAAATCATTAGCCACAGCATAGCGACAACAAACTGGAAACAGAAAATAATACCTGGGGTGCCACCAGCCTCCTTGGAAGTAGCTCCTCGTGCCGTCGTGCACAGAAGTCCCATGATAAGATCTGTTTATCAAAACAGGTGGAATTTAACAACATTTTAAAAGGCAAAGAACAACTGAAAAACCATTCCAAAGTCATGTCATGACCTCATACCTTCAAATCCTGAGTAAATATAATTCTGAGCTGTCCCTCACGAACAACACGTAGTTGCTCATATACACTCTCCTGAACAGCTTTTCCGTATTCCAACATCATAATTCCATTGGCAAATCTACGCTCGCGAGGTAAGTCGACAAATAGAAGCTCGTCTATTACTCCACTGCCAAATTTAATTTCATTGAGCCGAGGAAGTACTTCAAATGTCGCTTCTGTTAAGACATAGGGAATCACAGGATGGTGACGATGTAAAGGGTATAAGATGGTAAAAACAGATGCAACAAATTTAGGATTAAAAACCGAAAAAACAAATATAAGTCATTATAAAAGACGGATCTCTAGCAAATTAAATCCAACATCTAACTTTCAATAGTATGGAACAGCAAATTTCATCTTCACAATCTCCAACTGTAAACTATCAGTTAGGAGTAGATTATATAGCATTATAGCTACAGTTCTCCTCTTAGCATGAGATCGTAGACAATGATATCAAATGACAAGAGATCCGAAGAAGCCAGGGAGCAAGGGAATTGGCAAATAAGTTGACTGACCCAAGAAGAAAGTGGAAAAAGTCCGCCTTTACAAGAACTTGACAAGACACATCAATAGCCATAAGTAGTCACTATCACAAAATGGGAGATTTAGATAACTTGCTGAAATAAGCTATTTTACAGTGAAGTAGGTGACAAGAGTAGAATATTGAAAAGAACAAGAAACATCTTATAATCATATAATCATCCTAAGAAATACCTGCAGAATCATTTCAAGTACTTATCAAAGATACAGTTATTTATGAATGTCACAGCAAAAAGATATATAAGAACTACGATTAAAGCATTGATGTATAGTGTAGCAGAACTTACCAAAACCCCTTCCTGATTTCGACCCACATACGTCACAATGCCAGGCATCCTATTTAGTGCAAGAAACAAAATTAGGAAAACCAGCCAATGTGCAAAAGTAATTTCTACAGCACGTAACTGTCCTGATGCATAACAGCTGAACCAAACTATGGCTTACGTAAAAGAAAAAAAAAGGTGAAATGACTGACCATGGATGCTTGAGGAAAAACTCCTAATGCATGGTGTCCCACATTTTCATATAAAGACAAGCACCACCTTTTCTTAGCACGAGGAGCATAATATTCCGCAACAAATTTCCTCCAATAGGCAATAGTATTTTCCTGCTAACAAACTCACTAAATAAGCATGGCAGCATATAGCACATCTGTTCCCTTGTTAATCAAGAAACATACTAAAGGATAAGACAAGCTTTTGGGGGAATGAAAGCAAACCACATAATACAAAGAAAGAATGATTACAATACATGTTTCATGACATAGAGGGCAGATCATGTTAATAACGCATACATTATAATCTGAAACTATTACCAAATACAACAACAATACCCCCAACACTCTCGTCTATGATGAGATAAGGCGTCGGATGTACACTGCCTTTAACCCTGCGCTATAAGCAAAATTAGCTGTTTATATATCAAGATGACAGTCTGCAGCCAAAGCTAAGTGAGACAGTTTGTTTTATTCCATCATGAATTCATATGCCAAAGCCAAATAATAAAGAGTTATTGCTTATAATAAAATGAAGCAGATAATATGAAAGTAAGATATCAACAAATAAAGTGGCAACTTGATCCATCAAAGCATAAAAACACTTACAGCCGGTCGTTGCCGCTGATGATAGAGATACTGCATCAAACGTCTAGCACATACACCTCCAGTATCATATGGGTTCTTCATGGCAGCCATTTGCTGAATGCTTTGTTGCTGAAGTTGCTGTCTCAACTGCTGTTGTTGTTGTTGGTATTGCTGCTGCTGCTGTTGTTGTTGCTGCTGCTGCTGTTGTTGCTGTTGTTGTTGTAATTGAACCCTTTGCAGTGGCGACATAGACTGCAACATCTGCTGTTGATGCCGTAACCTCTGCTGTTGAAGGATGGCTTGTAGTTGTGGACTAGAGCTTTGTAATTGCATTGGGTCCTGTCTCTGAAGAATTTGCTGTAAAACTTGCTGTTGAATCATGTCTTCTTGCTTGACATCTAACCGTGGCTTTTTCTGAAGATGGGATGAATTCATGGGATCTTGAATGAAAGAGTTGTGGCCCCTCGAGCCCATGTTAAGCAAGTGTTGGCCCATTTGTGAGTCGGGTAGTGATGACCCACCCGGACCCCCTTGTTGGGAATTAGGATCATGGTGAGAACCATGTTGTACACCTGTGGGTCCATCTATCACAGACGACCCAGAGACACTGATATTATTATTTGATGTAAATGACATTGGTGACGCTGGCAACCTTATGTACGACTCACCGTTAATGCTCGCACTTCTTTGCAACTGTGGACCTCCTGAGAAGGCTGAGTTTGCATCAGTTACCAACGAACTAGGCCCAGTCCCAACCCCAACACCAGCACTTGGCCCACTGTTCAGAACCACGTCTCCATAACCCGACCCCAGATTCGACCGTCCTGTTCCAGAAATCGAATTGGCAGAATTCCCAAAAGACGAACTCAAATGAGAGTTTATTACATTCTGAGATTGTGCATCTCCTTGGAAAAAAATACCAGAAGTTGCTGAAGATTGTGAGAGTCCTCCAGCCATCCGAGAAGGCGCCATGAACGGCACCGTCCCTTGATGGCTGGAATCCAGATAACTCTTTATAGCCAGGCCTACTTTTCACCTCCTTAACACCAAAATTTAGCCCCCAAACTACTCAACTTAGTTTACCACCTCCTTACCACCAAAATTTAACCCCCAAATCTTGATGAACAGTGATTTAATGCTTTGGCAAACCCTTTATCTACTCTAGTGAAAACACGAAAAAAAGAACTACAATTAGCCATATTACAACCTATAAACTCATTAAAAACAAACTCATATAAAGATTTCAACTTTCTAACCTAACTATCACTACAACAACATTATCCCAGTACCTCAGTGACTCGCAAATTGCAAGGTAACGGGGTCGGATATACGCAGCCTTACCAAGTTACCCTAATTTTCAGCATCAACTAAAAATCAAACCAACCTAATACTTAACAAAAACAAGATATAGCATACATCAAATCAAACTATTGCTTAAACATTTAAAGCATACATCAAATCAAACTATTGCTTAAACATTTAAACTAAAACAACATTAATAAAGCATCAAACTTTCCTACAAACCCTAGAAAAATGCACAAATTATACAACTTTTAATCTTTTCAACTTAAAAACCCCAATTAATCACCAAATCATACCATTCTTGCAACAATCAACTCAAAATCTTGCACCTTTTATATGAACTTCCAACGATCTAACTCAAATCAACAAAACCTAGCTCATAAATTAAGCTAAATAGCATAAAAGTTTACTTCTTTTCAACTCAAATCAACCAAAGTTACTATCTTTACCATGCAAATATAATTAAAACAACAAAAAATTCATGGGTTTTTACTTCTTTTTTTGTGGGTTATTGTAATGATCACTAAAAAACTATATTAAAAATATTAAAAAATAAAAAATAACTTAAACTAACCTTGAAAACGGAGAGCTGGGTTTAAACAACAGCAAGAAAAGATTTAAATAAACTAAAAAAAACGGGAAATTTATGTATGTAAGTATATTAATTTTACGAGAATAATATTTATATATTATTTATTTATATATATATTGAGAAAATCAAGAGTTCTTTTATTTTAGGGGAAAAGGAAGAGTTTAATAAGAGTTAAAGATTAGAACTTATTTTTAATTTTAATTTTAATTTTAATTTTATTTGTAAGGATGTATATAAGCGGGGAAAAGGTGACCGGCTGAAACCGGTTGATGAGATATTTAGAACTGGCTATCATAGGTTATTATGGATACGTGGAGGTTGTTAAATGGTGTGCGTAAGGTAAAGCCGTAAAGGTATTGAAGAATTTTTTTTAGAGATTGTTAATGTGTTTGCGTAAATTTAAGCGTTACCCAACTTAAGCCCGGTTCTTTTCGGCTTAATTTTAACTCGTTTGATTTAAGTTCGGCTCTATTCAACACAGTTTAGTTTAGTTTAGCTTTAGCTAATACTATTCAACTCATCTCTTCACAAAATTAAGTCTTACTTCAACTCCATTCACTTCAACTCCGTTTCATTCAACTTAGTTCAATTAAGCTCACCTCTAATTAACTCAGTTCAGCTCATTTCAGCCGAAACGAACAGGGCCTTACACTTCTATGAAACCGTGTTAGATTATGAAATTTGGTTCAATTTGCTAAAACAAAAAAAAAATCTTGGGAGAGAAAATGACATCTCCAATTTTTCTCACAAATTTTTATATTTTACACAAATTCTCAATTAAGACGGGTGAAGCTAATAGATCCCCACATTTGCTCTTTATGAGGGGGATTGTCTCGTCTTAAGCTTAAGACGGTCAATCCGTATTAAATGAGATTTTCTGTATATTTTATATTTGTCAAATTTACTTATTTACTTTTTCATTTTTAAGTAAGTTTACTATTATTGGATAAGGCACGGGATTATTCTAAAATATTGAGAAGTAATGGACATGTATTTCTTTTTAGGAAATGACTGATCTTTTTCTATTACCGGTAAATGATTTATTTTTTACTAGAAAAGATCGTTTCATAGTGTAAGGTCATTCTACGGGGCCTTTACTCGCAACTGTTACAAATTACACGGTTATTATCCTGAGTATGATGATTAAAACTTGGCCTTTATTCGCAATTGTTACAAGTTACACGATTAGCTTTGACAGTTGGAAGAAAAGCCTAATTGCCCCCCATGTCGATTTAATAAACGGGCCTCATATGCGAGGGGGAGTGTGAAGAAACGCAAATAAATACCCACATGTGAGTGTCGCACATTAATAAAATATGAGAAATTGTACGACTTTATAAGCTAATAGGCTACTTCTCTATTGCCAATTTGTTCTAGAATGAAATGTCTTTTAGCTTATATAAGAAGCGGACTTTATCTCTTTTCCATTTGATATGGCCTAGACCTTTTTCCATTATTTGAGAGTAAAAATTTGTTATCTAACTATCTTATTTCATTTAGCTATGTAAAAACTAAAAAGTATCGCAAGAATGTGGCCCATGTATTTCACTCACTAGTTTCCTTTAACCGCTTTTAACACACCATTGTACACTTACGTTAATACGAGTATTATAAGTGACCTGAAAATATTATGTAAAACCATTGCATTCATACAACAAATCACTACACGTATCTAAAACAAAAAGATTTATACGATTTCCTTGTTTTATCGTCCACCCTGCAACCCACCATATATAGTAAGTGTTTGCCCTAACTACTTCACATTAAGCAGTAACCTCGACATTTTCTTAAAGGAAAAAAGGGTAACCTTAATACATGAAACCCTAGTTACTTTGATGCGTATTCTACATACTATTTTACGTACTCTAAATCAACGTAATATGCACAATAGGCCACGATTATGAATAACAATGTACCATCACAAGAAAACACTAGCATTAACAATTAGTCCAACCAAACTCTAAGGCGATCATATGATAAAGAAGATGCCAACATAACACATTTCAATAACTACTTAAGAGTTTAGAGTTGTCCAACAAGGCGGATCATCCAAGCCAAACTAGGCATACGACTTCCCACCCCAAACTTGATCGTGTTAGAATTGAAAACCGCCTGTTGAGAGTCCCGAACCAATTAAAATAAAGGTAAATCATTACCAGCTTGCCTAGGCCTATCAACGACCAGGGCAAGGTCATGCATGAGCCAACCTAACCCGACCTTCCATGTAGACCACGCAACCAGATGCGAAAACGGGGTTCCATTTGTAAATAGTAACCACTTTTACACCCAATTCTCTCATCTCTCATCAACTCATCAAGCTATATATGGGCGTGTGACACATTAAACTCTCAAAAAAATATTGGGGCAGACTAAATGGGAAGTAGGCTAGCTCATGTCGGGTAATTACGCATATACATGGGATGCGCTTAGTTGTAAAGCGGGTTGGAAAAACCAAGCCCGTTGACGCGGGGCGTGCATGTCGAGCCAAGGTGTGTCCCGCATTGTTAGTTGGCGGTAGACAAAGGAACGAGTCAACCTGACGCTACCCGCTACTCGAGCCACTTTTGGCCCAGCCCACCCATCGAACCGTAAGGGCCGCCTAATACACAGGCCGAGATCTGATTCCATATATATATCCTGCCCGACCCGCCCTGGACTGTTGTTTTAGGATTTTTAAAATAAATAGAATACACATGTGAGGCTCGTTAGCCTCGCCCGCCTGCCCTAGGCCCACTACGAAACGAGCCCGAGTCACACCCCTAGTAGCCTAACCTGCCCAATGCCAAGTGCATGGTGGGTAGGGATGTCAATGGGGGCGGGTCTTGGCGGGTCTCGCCCCACACCCGCCCCACTTGGGGCGGGTGCGGGTAAGAATTTGACGGGTGGTGGGGCGGCCGGGCGGGGGAGGGTATCAAAAGTGACATTCGTCGCGGGTCGTGGGGCGGGTGCGGGCATCACATGAGACCCGCCCCGTACCCGCCCCGCCCCACACCACCCGCCTCGCATGTCCCCGCCCCGCTTATACCCGCTTTAATGATCTCCGACTCACTTATAGTATACATCTAGCTAAGCAAAATTTTACAAAAAAAATATTATTTTAAAAAGATAAAAGCTAAACTAATAAAATAGACTTATTTGGTAGCTTATGTACTAGTTAATTGAATGTGAAATTATTTCATACAACTTTTCGAATACTATTTGTATAAGTCGTACGAAACTTAATATGTTTAGATTCATGATTTGTTTTTTAAAAAAAAAATTTATGAGGAGAAAGGTAATTTGGCGGGCTAGCGGGTCCCCGCGGAGCGGATGTGGGTTTGAAAAGTTAAACCCGCACGGGTCGTGGGGCGGGTGTGGGTACGCTTTTTAGTTCGCGGATGCGGGTGCGGGTTACCCATCCTCCGCTCTCACCCCGCCCCATTGACATCCCTAATGGTGGGGTGAGCTTCGCCCACCCCTGGGTTAGCTTGACACAACCCAAACCCGGTCAATGGTCACCTAGTTATCGGGCTTTATTCTAGACTACACCTACCATCCTCATAACTCATAAGTCATATGACCACCATAACGAATCATTACAACATCTCTATGCAACACAAACCTTCCCTTGAGATAATGAGATCCACCCAAACCTTCCCCAAACTATATATATCATCAATCATCAATCATCAATCATCAATCATCAATCATCAATGCATGTAAATAAATGACTAAATGTATAATAATAATAAACTATAAAATCGTGTGACCAATTGAACTCCCTCAAAAATACCGTTGATTCAATCATTAATTAACAAACAACTTCTTGTCCATTCTTCAAAAATCCCCAACTTTGTTCAAAACACACCCTCTTCTTCTCTCCACCACCCGAGTCATTCAACTCGTTACCTCCAAACTCATCCATGGCGGACCTTGACATGGAATCAATGGCGGCAGCCATTGGATTATCCGTACCAGTGCTTAGATTCCTTCTATGCTTCGTTGCAACAATACCCATTAGCCTAATTTGGAGGATTATACCTAGAACTCTCCCAAAACATATATATTCTGCATTTACTGGTGCATTTTTATGTTATATTTCATTTGGGTTTTCTTCTAATTTGCATTTTCTTGTTTCTATCTTTATTGGCTATTTTTCTATGATCGTTTATCGCCCTAAATGTGGATTGATCGCCTTCTTCGCCGCTTTCGGGTATTTGATTGGCTGGTATGTTCAATTCTAATTCATGGAGTTTTTCTTAATTTGATTATAAAATCATATAGTTCACTCACTGGAGTATTCTCTATATGTTGTTGTGTATTTTTTTTTTTTGTTGTGTTGATTTGTTGCCTTGTTGGGGTTACGTTTGGATTTCTGTTCTGTCAGTGTACTTTTAATCTAAACACAAATTCTCGTTTAAGACAGACACTATCCGCAACTAACACTTTCATAGATAAGACAAAAACAAAATGCCAGATATTAGCAAAAAACTTGTCTTTGTTTATGTCCGTCAGTGACATGTATTTGACCCGTTTTAATCTTTAGACGGTATATATGTGTTAAGAGAGACTTATGATTTACTTTATCCTGAAAGGTTCAGACTTTTGTTGGTTTCAGACTCAGTAGTGAAATTTGTGTTTTTTATAGCATTGAATAGTACTTCTTCAGTTCTTCCCATTCAAGAGTTTATTTACTGAGTTTATTCTTTTGTGAGGAGTATTTTAACGTAACGTAAAAAATCTGTTGAATGTGGGGAGTACTGTAGTATGAATACTGTTCAACAACAACATTAGAGCCTTAGTGGGTTGGCTGATATGAATCATCATCATCTGAAACAGTCAAGGGCTCTAAATGTGCGGAGAATTAAGTTTAAAAAGTTGAAAAGGCATATTAGTAAGCAAACACGGAGTAGTATATTAAAAATAATAATATTAATGTTGGTGCAAAAACACAGAGTATTGTGACTCACAAATTCTCATTTGTGACGGACCGACCCGTCGCAAACTTGTGACGGGTCAAATCCCCCTCACAAAGAGTAAGTGGGGGGACGGGAAGTGGGGTGCAAATGGAGCCCCCCACTTGCCTTGTCACTTGCTCTTTGTGAGGGAGATTTGACCCGTCACAAGCAAGACTTATTGTGAATGACTTTTGTGATTTTTCATATTTGTTCGAAAGGTCAAGTTTTTTTAGTGAAATTAGTGTTTTTGAATAGTATTTAGTATTTACTTTGCTAGTTCATGTTAAAAGATGAATCTCTTGGAGGGAGTTTGCTTATAGTTTTTTAGATGAAATACTTTAGATTCAAGCGGTATGCTCGTGCCATGGATGGACATTTGTAATTTCCATACTTCATGATTTTAAGTGCATGATTGTCTGTAGTAATCATTAATACAATGTAATGGTACTCCATCCATTTTTGGAGATAAGTCCCGTTTGCATTTTCTGCGATTAAGATTTTCAACAATGGAGCATTTTGACAGACATAGTGTATTACTACAATTTAGGTGGTAAATGAAAGAAGAGGGGTCACATGGAGGAGAGTGTAGCTTATTAGATTTTATTAAGGTGTAATAGGTAATGCTCATAACATCAGGTCTTAATACTGTACCAAACCAAACTCCCTCTCCCTTAATTCACCACCTGTCTCCCCGTGTCCTTACCTGGAAACCCGGGGGATCAAGTTATCACAAGTGAAATCGATTAATAGACTGTCTTAATCTGCTGTGAGGCACGACCCTTAATCGTTTTTGCTTATCAAGTGTCATGCATTCATGTAGTGAAATGATGAATTGCAATAGTATTGGCTTGCGCTTGTGTTAAAAATTGTGCAAATTTCGGCACCTTCCGCGGTTGCTAATTAAGTGAAACTTTGTATTCCTTATAACCAATGTGTATCAATTATCTCAGTTTTTTTTTTCCGGTAATCTGAAAAGATCCTAGACCCTCATCTGATGTTCACTAATTCACTATAGTATTGTTTCGATGATTTGAGATTATCTTTTGAAATTGTTTTACTGCTCTTGTTATATACTTGTACTCTATTACACTGCACTGTCTTTTTGCGATAGTTCAGATTCTTGTACTCTTAATGAAATCGTTTACCCTTTTCACTTTTGTTCTAGCCATGTTTATTACATGAGTGGAGATGCATGGAAGGAAGGAGGAATTGATGCAACAGGTAACCTCTTATTCTAGTGATTTTACTGTTCATCCTGTTGCGTCAGTCTAGGATTTATAGCTGATATCATCGTTTAATTGTTTATAATGTCTTGATCCTTTAATGGAGCACTAGTGCCATATTGGAAGGTAGTGCTCCTAATAAATTTAGTATCATGATACACATCAGTGGACATTGCTTCCGAAGTTTTTTGGTAAGTAGCTGTTGCAGGCAGTGAGTGGCGGTACACTGGTACTTATGATTTGAGTTTGAAACCGTTAACCTCAGTATTCTCTATTGTGTCACTAGTGTGTACAGAATGCTGTTTGGATGGCTTAAGCTCTGACTCTCTGTTCTATTCAACTTCGTTTCGGTGAACTAAACTTTTTATACTTTTCTTAGTTTTCTAGATTTCTGTGGATTCTTAATTTCCTACTCTGGACTAGTCTTGAACTTTCTGACAAATCTCTCAAAGTATAGGCCTTAGTCGAGTAGGGAATCCCACAGTAATTGACCATTCTAATCTAGTGTAAGGGGCATACTGACATAGATGATCATATCGACAATAAAATCAACTAAGCTGATATGAACAAGCTAGTAGAATAGACATATATTTCCAGCTACACCAATGTTTCAACATGGTATAGCAGGATCCATTGCTTGAGTTTGTTAACTTATGCGAGGCGTTTCATGCAGCTGTATATCTTTGATTTGTACATCTAACCTCTAATAAAATTTAAACCTCGAAAATATCTCAAGACCTCCAAAGCGTATCAAATCTATGTTGGAAAAAACACTTGATTATGCTTTTTCCTTGCTTTTGTTTTTTATCGGAGCACAAGGAGAAATGATAATGCTCTTTACATCCATCCAACTTAAGCTCACCTATAATTTAAATAAGAGTAAACCTAATTTCAAAAAATCCAGTTCCTCGAATGTTGGTCGTAGTCTTTATATTTGAATCCTACTCATTTCTTCAGGTGCTTTAATGGTCTTGACACTCAAAGTCATCTCCTGTGCAATTAATTATCAAGATGGACTTCTGAAAGATGAAGACTTGCGTGAAGCACAGAAAAAGAACCGGTTGTTGAAAATGCCATCCTTGATCGAATATGTCGGTTATTGCCTTTGCTGTGGAAGTCACTTTGCTGGGCCCGTCTATGAAATGAAGGATTATCTTGATTGGACCGAGGGGAAAGGGGTCTGTTTATATAACACTCTTGTTCATTATCTACTTCTTGTTGTTAGGATAAACAACTCTACAAATCTATACGCGGAAATAATTTTTATCACGTGATTTGTGTAGCAGACAGTCTCACACGTGAGACCAATACAAATTCTTTTATATTCGCCTGTAATTAAAAGGTTATTAGCGTTGTTTCACATGTAAGATAGTCTCATTTAAGTTTTTTTGTGTTTTTTGTTTATTGTTTGCAGCTGTGGAGCCCAGCAGTGAAACAACCATCACCTTGGGGTGCTGTTGGTCGGGCTCTTCTTCAAGCGGCTATATGTATGGGCTTGTATTTGTATCTTGTGCCACATTTCCCGTTATCTACTTTTACTAACCCCTCGTACGGGGAATGGGGATTTTGGAAAAAGCTGGGTTACCAGTACATGTGCGGATTTACAGCTCGATGGAAGTATTATTTCATCTGGTCTATCTCAGAAGCTTCAATTATAATTTCTGGGTTTGGGTTTAGTGGATGGACTGACACTTCCCCACCGAAAGCCAAATGGGATCGTGCCAAAAATGTTGATATCCTTGGAGTTGAGCTGGCAAAGAGTGCCGTTCGGATTCCACTTGATTGGAACATACAAGTTAGCACATGGCTTCGTCACTGTGAGTTTCATGGCCTTTCACCCTTTGTTCTTCGTTGGACCGTTTAAATATGGCTAGGCTGGGTAAACGATATGAGATTTATTACTCTTGGTGTCTTAAAGTATGGTTTATATACCTCTTGGAACAAAAGTGAAGGAGAAAAATAGAGGGCATGTAAGTGGGTAGTTGGGTACTGGGCACAAATTAGATGGAAGAGAAGAGAAAATTGAGATATTTCTCGTAAACGGCAATGTGAGGTATGCAAGTGGACACAAATGACTAAATGAGTAATGAAAATGAATAAAGCAAAGTGTAAACCTTATTGTGAGACGGTCTAAAAAGGAAAGCATGAACCTTATGTTAAGAGAAAGGGAGTTTTATTGTTGTACACTTTTGAGTTATGATGTGTGTGTAATATGTGTACATCAGTAGTTTAGTTATTTAGTACACATAGCGAGTCTTGTATGAGATAGTCTCACACCCGTGAGACTGATTTAAGTCATGTGTATTCCTCATTTAATTATAGAGTTTAACATGTTGGTCTCACAAGTAAGACCCGTTTCATATAAGTTTTTGTGCATTACACATATTTGGCATTTCACTATTTCATTTTTTCTACGGTTCATGTTTCCACAGATGTGTATGAGAGACTTGTCCAGAAGGGTAAGAAGGCTGGTTTCTTTCAGCTACTCGCAACACAAACTGTCAGCGCTATTTGGCATGTAAGTTGTTTCTTTTGGAACTAATTTCTTTTCAATGGACGACTTGCCTGAGAAGTCGGGACTCGGAAGGCTGTTGTGTGAATATGATTCATGATTTAAATTTTTTGGCACAGTAAACCTTGCAACTACAGTAGATTCTGTCATGGTCTTTGTTTTCTTTTAACCTTACTCCTAGTCTCCTATATTGAAAACACTGATAAATCGTTTCCTACCAACTACGACAACCACTGCTGATTCACCGTATAAGAAGTGTAAGTAGTTTAGTAGGCCACTTTTTTTTTTCTAACTCATTTACCTCTTGAAATCCGAGGAATTACGAAACTGTCAGTTCCGCATGAAGTTGAAAATAAATAATAATTATCTTACCATTTATATCACCTTTTCGTTCTCTGACTGCAAGTCTTCTGAATTCACCTGACATTGCAGGGAGTGTATCCTGGTTACATATTTTTCTTTGTTCAGTCAGCCCTGATGATTGCAGGCTCAAGAGGTACTTACTGTCATTCCTTATACAGTTATACCCAATGCTATTCATCATATTTTCTTCACATTTCTGATCTCTGTTAACATAAATATTGTTTATTTTTTCGTTACAGTGATCTACAGATGGCAGCAAGGTGTCTCTGCAAACGCTCTTAAGACGATGCTGACCTTTGCAAACTTTGCATATACACTATTGGTTCTGAATTATTCAGCTGTTGGTTTCATGGTCAGTCTCTTCATTTTTTCCCACTCCAAAATGAATCGATAATACGGAGTCGCTATATTTTTGTTTTAGGCGACTAGTTTGCAAATGCCAAAGATGCTAATTTCCTCGAGTACTATGCAATCGAATTCCTTCAATTCCTCATTTTGGTGTTGTAGGTATTAAGCTTGCACGAAACCTTGACAGCATACGGGAGTGTGTATTATGTTGGCACTATAATTCCCATCACTGTCCTCCTTTTCGGTTCCTTGGTCAAACCTCCTAGTCCAACAAGGTCAAAGGCACTGAAAAAAGAACAATAAGTGGAGGAAGACGGTTTGAAGCGGGCTGTGCCTCGGAAATCTCCGCGAACGCTTATTTATGTGAGTGTTGGGATGGCGCCAATACAACCTCCATGGATCGGCTCAAAGAAATTACGTGATTCTGTTGATTTAAAACCTGTATTGTTGTTAGTTGTCCAAAAATACTCAACTTTACGAGTTTGTATCTCTTTCGATTCAATGATTTACTGCTTAAAGTTTCTGTTATCACCATAGGTATAATGATGTGCTTCACATTTCAAAGGAAATGTCTAAAATAGCTCTTATGTATCATTGTTAATGACAAAATCATCAACAATTCAATGACAAAAGCCCTCTATTTCGTTTTGTAAAGTTGTTTCAGGATGTCACACACGAATTAAAGAAAAAAATCACTGGAACTATTCCGATATTATTTAAGTAAAATAATTACCCTTTGAAGATTGAGAACGAGACGTTAATTTTTATGTCAATTCTTAAAGATTTACCATGAACATTAACTTTGTTTTGTAGAATAATGTTTTCGACCAATGTACTACTCGTACGGTAAAATTATAAATCTTCTAGTAACACTTTCACTAGTAGTATATACGAATAATTGAAAATTTAAACAAAGAGGCAATCCATAGATCGTATATTGTTTCCTCTTTTTTTTTACACCAAGACTGGGATATCGTCTTCGATGAAGACGTGTCGGGTTGGCTCTCACAAAGAGGCAAGTTTTAGGGAATATCCATCTTCGATGAAAGACATATATGTCCGTCTTCGACGAGACTTACTTTTTTTTTTAAAAAGGATGATCAAACCACAAACAATAGCAAAAGAGAAATGAGTGTTCTATCTTGGAAACCGTTACTACCGTTACACCCAACATCTCCATTTCGCGCCAAATCATATAATCCTCACCTTCAAATAATTTCCCCTCCAAATTCCACCAAAAATCGCGTCAAAACATTTAAAATTTCAGCAAAAATCGATGATTCTCCGACACCCATATCGTCTCAAGAACAAGTTAATCTCTCAGTACTTCGCTTTACTTTCGGTAAAACTTTTTTTTCTCTTGGGCATAAACACAAACACCTTATGTGCATGATTTGTGAATTGAATTTTTTTGTTAATTCAATTGTTTTACTAATTTTAATGAATTGGGTTTGTGTAGGAATTTCTTGGTTGGATGAATCTTACTTGCCAAGATATTTAGGTTATGGGTTTGGATTTCTTATTTTGTTGAATCATTTTGTCGGTTCGATTTCACCTGTAACTTCAGCTCAGCTTGTAAGTTACTGTCCTTTTTTCAGCTATAATGAAGGTTAAGACCGTTGTACGGAGTACAAACTTCTTACAATATCGTCTCACCTCGCTTTAATGATTAGTAATAAACGAGGTGTGCAATTGTGCAAGCATTTTTGAGGCGGTTGTATGTTGTACAACGGTCTTACAAGATAATTTGTGGGTAATTTATTGTTTGGTCTCTTGATTGTGTAATTAAGTTTGAGTTATTGGGTAGGTTTCGGAAGCTTTGGGTCTTTCTTTGGCTGCGTTCTCTGTCACACTTCCCTATGCAGGAAGATTTCTTAAGGTACTTTTGTTTCGAAATTTAGTATTTTTAAGTGATTAAAGTACCGTTTGAATGATTCTTTTTATCTGTGTTGGTAAGTTATGGCGATTCAGCATTGAACTTAGTGTATGATTGAGAAATTTACCGTATGGGTTACAATTTAGATAAGGAGCCCAATGGTGTTATACTGTTATCTAAGAAATTTGATTTGAAATTGTTGCGACAATCTTAAAGATGTGAACTTTTCATATTTTGAAATAGCCGTGCGAGGGTAGAGATCATTTGTGAATCATGATACAATGTCCGTACTTCTAGCTTTATAGATTGTAGGTTGTGGACAATTATGTGAATGGCTCAATTAAATAGCCTTTTGTGTCTGATGTACAATAAAGGTCAATAACAACAGTGAAGAATGAGCTAATGGTCTAACTGAATGTAGTGTTCATCAAGAAGAACACAGCATTGGCCCAGAAAATGCAGCATTCGATGCAAAATAGGAAGATGTCTGTCTGGTCTAGCTGCCATTAAATGTTTGAGGAGTGTGCACGGAAGACATGGTTAGAAAGGTTAAAACTGTTATATTAGCATTATGTGTCAGATGATAATGCGTAGAATTGCTATGCTACTCTCACATTTCTACGATACCTTAGCTCAATGAATTATACCAAGTGTTTTGAAGCACCACCCCAAAAATGGCGAAGTATTTCCTTAGTGATGGATGTTTGCGATGCCTAACTCAATCTGCTTTTCAATTGGCATTATACTAGACATTGGCTGTTGAGTGAACATAATATAATCAGCTTATATCTTCTTATGATGTAATTAGCTCGATTTTTTATTTTTTTTTATATGATATAAGACCCGTTCTTTTTGTTATTTTGAGCACTTTTTTAAGCAGCAGGTGTTTAGCTTTATGCTTGTATATTACGCCTTGCTGTCGTTCACTAGTTGTCCTTTTGCTTTTTATGCTTTAATAATCACTTATTGCTAGTTGATATAAGAAGGAAATAGAGTTTCTAGTTAGCAGTGCCATTTAAGAATGGAATCAAATTTATATGTCCCAAGGGTTAAAATTTAAAATATAGGAGGATTTGAGACGTTAGGAGCTTTGGAGGGTCACTATAGATTTGAGGAAAAATCATAAAAAATTTTTAGATGTCTTTCATTAGTGTTACTTGCCTATCCATGCGTCCTTGTTAGAATCGCAAGGTGGCATAAGTGTGACGGCTAATGAATCTTCTGAAATACACCACAGGGAGCAACACTTGAGGAGCAAGCACCACTACCTGAACAAGCTCAACAAATATTTCTGATGTCACAAAATGTTCCTGATTCCCTCAAAGAGGACCTGGCTTGGACAACATATGTTCTACTGCGCAATACAAAATCTGTCTCAGTGGTAATACCTAAATTAGCGCTTCGTTTATCCCTGCTTTGCCGTCCTTTAATTGATTTGGTCAAAATGTTAAGGTGTCTCACAACTGAAATTAAAAAGCAGTCCTGTCTCACGATAGTCAGATTGAATTGTGCTATTATATATTTGAATCTCCCTCTCCCCTAGCTGCTTTCGTGTTGTGACGGATTCTTGTTGCCTTACTGTCAGCTTATATATCTTCAAGACATGCTTTGTATACGTGGCTATTGGAACTTTCCAGAAAATTTGTCGAAGGATGAGATTCTTAATTGGTTTATGGGTCAAATAAAGAAATCTGGTATGTCTGATGTGACAGGCACACTCTACTATCCTCAAATATCAGGTGAATAATCGACTGGTTTCTAATCCATTGTTCATTACTAATTTAATTTTACGACCGCTGAAGCTCTTAAGCATGTGGATATGGCATTCTAAAATCCGTTTCAATCTCGTTTTGTGGAAACTCCAGATAATATTCGTAATCATAATTGATACATTTCAGAATTTCTGATCTGTACTCGTCGGAGTTGTTGCTTTAGTGATCCCGTTGCTCTGAGACACATATGCTCCATATTTACTTCCAAATATGTATAACTCCGTACTTGGTTAAGGCTGTAAAATGAATTTGATCGAGAGGCCACGTTCGAAATGTCAACATGAGATCCTTGTTATAGGAAAATAGAATTTATTTGTAAATGTAAAATCAATTAATTTTAGGGGGGGAAAACCCTATTAATGTAATTGAAATGCAGGGTTGAGAACAGTGAATCCACTTCCTAGTAGGACACAAATGTACTTCTTTTGTTTTAATTAGCAATACTAAACTAAAGACCGTGGGAAGTGGGAACCCTGCTTCTAGGCCCCTGTTTGTAGAGCCTAATGCCCTAAATGTCTAATGGAGCATGTGACTAGCTGGGCGTGCTTGAATGTACTCTCAACGCTGTTTCTTCTGAACCTTTGCTTCCCTAAAACTGATGGATCGTGGTTTGATACAGATGCCGTGCTGGAAGAAGCTCTTCCTGACAGGACTGGCTCTGTTCTGATACAGCCAGTGCTTAGTGCTGCAAACTCACCAGCCAAGGGAATTGATGAAGTCGCAGGACTCGTCCTTGTTGCTTCAAACATTAGCTATGCCTACGGTGACAAGGACCAGTCATGGATTAAAGCCATCGCCAACAAATTTCGAGGTGAGATCAAGGCATAGATTTTTAATTAACATAGCTCGTCATGGACATCAAGATAGTCATTCGTTTTCGAGCAAGAGGTAGTTTAAGTGCCATTCTCTCTATTGCCACTAAGAAACATTCTTTTTTCTTGTATTCTAAAATATGTTACTGTTTTCTTATTGGCCTTGATGATTGTATTGGACGACTTTTGTACCTTATTCAAGTAGTGATAGATCATTGCCTTGTGAAGAATAGAAGATCATATAGAAGACTTATACAGAGTGTTGGAAGGTAATGGTGGACTCCCTAAGTGGTATTGACGATCGAGCTTCAAAATGGACAACATCCCTGTAAAGTGTAACCTATAATTTGTTTGTGGTAATCCTCAAGTAGAAAAGGAAAACCCGATCCAGAGTCCAGAGTCCAGAGTCCAGAGTCCAGAGTCCAGAGTCCAGCACCATTCCAAATAACCTGAAAATGACCAGAACACCTAACTCACCTTTACCCTAAACTTTATTCAACTCGATGTTGACTCGATCCGATCCAACCCGAAACTACGTGTCCTGAAAGTGGCCAATCTGCAATGACCTAACGTGATTAGCTCGAAAAAAATTGAAAAATATGATGCAACTCAGACTCGACTCTGACTCAGTCCTTAACCACAAACTGAACCAATCCAAGTATCCTACCCAACCCAGAGTGCATCATATATCTGATACAATGTGGCCCATACCTGACTTAAATGACATGCTTGGTAGGTCTACATAGAAGTTTTGCTTGGAAACAAATTTACAATATGATTGCTTTGTAGTTTGTCCTAAAAATGAAATAGCTATAATATTAAGTCGAGATGCAGTCTTCTGCTCTGACATTGATATATTCTGCAACCTTCAAAAACTATTCTTTTCTATAGCTTGTCATTACGTTAAAGCAAAATTTTCTGGATGCAATACAAAGTGAATATACTTTGTCAATGTTATTCTCAGATTGCTATCATACACAGTTGGGTAGTTTTTGTATCCTGTGATGATTAGTCTAATGTGCAGCGTGCTCGCTGAATGGCTGCTTGATAATGATTGTCTTGACTTGGAAAAAATTTAGCTGTTTGCGTTTCACTTTTGACGGGATGAGAGAAACTTCTGAGGAGTGTCCAACTTTGGGTTGCCGATGATGTTTTCATGAAACAACACATAATCCGTCACAAAAACTTCTCCAAGCCATATACCAGGTTCTGTCAACAAGAGGGAAAAAGGATTGAGCAAACTTTTCATGAGGTATGGTACGGAGTCTTTCTTGAAACTATGAACATATGCAACCTTTTATGACCTAAAGCTGCTAATGAGTTTCTGTAAACAAGCAGACGTTAGCCTGCGCCTAATTTTTTTTTCCTTTAATGTAAAGTTGAGCCATGTACAACAACTACATTACCTTAATGGCTACAGGGCTCCCGCAAAAAGTGGGGTGAAGGGGTCAAATGTACATAGAACAAAGAGCTTGTATCAAGATGACCAGTAATGAAATTTGTGTCAAGAATTGCATCGAGTAATTTCTATTTCACCACTAAAGACTTGCAGCCAATATACCGAGTCCATTTGCTTAATTTCATCATACCCCAGAATCAAAGAATAGTGAGTTTTTGACAGTTGGAAACGGAGCTGCTAGCCGTTGGATATATAAGCAAATTTAAGAAAGTTCAATGAAATACACGATTACTGCATCTCATATGAGCTAACCCAACGCTCATTTAAGATTGAAAATGAAACTCGAAACATACGTTACCTTTTGGCGCACAACCTTTCTGATTGCCACAAGTAAGCCCGGCATAAGGCTCTGCACATCTGTGATCTCATGTTTAAGTGTGAAAACCTGTGTAAGATGTAATACTTTCAAGAATTACTATGCATGCAATTTGGTAGACGTGAATTCTCCTGGTCTTACTCTATTGTTATTTTTGAAAGACAAACTATACAAACCTCTCCTGGACCTGAGAAGTAAACTGTGGTGCTAGAAGCAAGACCTGGAAGGACCATACTGTGTACTCGAACTCCATCTTCTCCGAGAACTTGACCTCTAGCCTTCACGAATAATAGATAACCGTCAATCCAGGTATTTAAGTAATTTAACTAATTAACTCTTTATTGATAACTATTGGCTGAAAGAAAATTTCAAAATTATGATTTGTATGTTCTTACCGGAACATCAGTCGAGATATCTTCCTTGTTGTAGAGCTGGCCAAGATTTGACAAGTTGCTGGCTATCTGAACTGCATCTTGCGATGGAAGATCCTATACAGATTGAATTTTCAGCACACGAGGTTAGTTTGATTTGATATTTTCTACGCTTGCGTTTTTTTAAAATCAATATGTTTCTAGTAAACAAAAGTTCATTTAAACATGCAATTATCGAAGACTGGTCGCACAAGCTATTGCGTTTGTCAAATCTCGACTGTTTCAAATTGATATAGAAAGGAGCTGGAGGAGAAATAATACGTCAAACGTGCAAAGTGAATCAACTAGTTCAGCCAGCTTCATGATAAGGGCTTATAAGAGTCTCTATGATAAGAGGTCACCTTTGGATTATAAGACCCAGCTATCGTGGTAAGCTGTTTAATTAGTTTCCACACTCTGCATATTGTGATACCCAAATGTGTGAATAGAGTCATAGAGATCAAGACTGTTTTGTCTAGTACTTAACCCAGGGTCTAAGGAGTTATAATGACTTTACATGCACTTCAGAATGATTTAGCAAAAAAACATTATGCGAAGAAGTTCACTGAGGCTTATAAAGACAGAATTTACAGCAATTAATTCAATGCATAAATTGTAAGGACCACTGCAGAAGTATCCAAGTGATGATCTGCATCTAGACAAAATGTTTTTACATAAATACTTATACAAGGCGGTTTTACATATAAGCACTAAGGTAAAATCTTATGTTATTTACCCGCCTATTTTACCCATATACATCTATTTAAGAGACTTCCACAAGTACCCTACTTTACGGTAGGGCTATGAGAATCCCTAACAAGTAGTTTTACAATAACTTGATGTAAAAGTGCCTTACTGGAGGCTTTTGATGCTTGTAAAGGTTGTCTATGGAGTATGGACATTCCTGGTATCGTGCCATATTTAGTAGCTAAAGCCAACTCTAAACATTAGTCTTGTAGCCAAAAAAAGATTGTAGTATCTACTTACTCCTAAGGAAATGGGGTAATGATGTTTTTGAACTCGGAAGTTGTATCATAATTCACAAGTAGATGTTAATTTTAAACTTGTTCTGTCTTCTTGTAAAATGGTGGTTGGCAGAATTCACGAATTAAAATGGCGATTTGGTTAAATCAGTGTCAAATTTACAGTTGAGTTAAGGATGATGTCAGGAGCTTACTCTAGCAGTTGGTCTTGATTCAACGATCTCGACATTATTGTAGTGATATGAGGCTGTGATTGCTGCCTGTTGAAGAAGTATGGAACCTATCGACAGTGTTGGCGCTATCAGGCAGCCCTGTTTAACAATATGAAGCTATGTTACCTTGAGTCCTTGACTGTGTTAAAAGTATCCTGCGTGTCAGTCTGGGTTACTTTGGGTCTTTAATGTCTTAATGATATCCCCCGTGTATTTTTTCGTTTAAAAAGAAATTTTCAAGTGTCATACTCACGTCGTTCAAGAGTCGAATGTCAGACAAGAGTACGCAACAACATACGAACAGTTGGAGTAGAATAGATAACAGGTGCAGCTGAGAAACTAAGAAAGCTTGGGTAGAGAAACTTTAGTCAGTTTTAGTAAGGTATAGAACCATTGATTAGGTCTCAACCATTAGCTTAAAGAGGCCGTCCTCCATTAACACATGTTAGGTCCCTTGGAAACTAAGGCGAAACCATGAGAGCACACTGGAGTGGTAATTAACAAACTCTTCCAGTGGCATAATATTGGCCCAATTTAAAATTCACCAAGCCCAGGATGAAACCTCGGGGCTTTGATCCATGTGAAAAAACCATCTTAACCGAAAGCGTAGGTTGATGGTTGAGGCATACTAATCAATGGTTCTATACCATAGTAAGTTTATTTGAACTAAATTCCCTTTGTTTGGCCCCCTCTCCCCATGTAATTATGATCTCATCCTGTGCTTACCATACTGGCCTTATCACAGAAAGTGGATAATGCTGCGACTGTATCTAGCTCGATACGAGGCACATAAACAACACTTCTCATGCCAAATGCTGTTGCTTGTTTCACGTTATCGTACACGGTTGAAGGGTGAGTGAAATCAACCACAACAACAGTTTCTCGTAGCTGCAAGCCATTTTGTAAAAGATGGTTAGATTAAAGAATCAACAGCAGTTACAATGTGCATTGACCTCTGATGTTACCTGTGAAATAGAACCAAGAACCATTGTAAGATCACCCATTATGGGTATTTCCAGCGGTTCTTCCATATCGCATACCTGCGTCGATTTTCAGAAGTGTTTAAACCACTTGCACATCATATCTTATGTGTATCATGCATTTTGTTATTTTCCTCTCTTCCATAAGTTGTTTCTGTAAAAACTCATTACGTTAATTTTAGCTTTTATTTTACTAGTAAACCCGACATTTTCTAGCTCCCGCATAGTTAATGTAGCATTCCGGCCATGTCAGTCAATAAGCTGCCCTTTTCCCTGGTCTGTGAAGATGATATTGAGCAACAAGGCTTATTGTCTGACATGGAGGGAAAATTATGGTTGAAATCTAGAATCGTGATCGCTTGAAATGACTTACCTTTCCAATGTCTTGTCCAACACAAAAGGTATCAACTGCACCAACCACCTCCATTCCCCTGGCTTTAGTGACTGCAACCACTGCTGCCCTTCCTATCTCTTTTGCTGCCCCATTTACGATTACCTGTGTACTAGAGGTGATCAAAAGTGGGCTACGAGTCTACGCAGGCTGGGTCTAACATGAATTCTATTGCCAGCAGACAAGCGGGTCTGAGACGGTCTAGTGGGATATGACTACGCGACTACATAAATTCTAGGGATGCTGCAGGCCAGATAAGTCAGGTCTAAAAGGTCGTCTCCCCCATAGGAATCTCTACTGTGAAGTGTGAACCATGCAAGCCGAGTAAACTTACGCGTAAAAAGAAAAAACTTGTATATGCAGAAAAAGGATGGTGGGAACTTTGTCAATATCAAGCAAATACCTTGATGTTACTCTGAGAAGGCTGCATTGAGCAAGAGATGGTGGGTCGCAATGTAGCGTTACGACTCGAGAATTGAAGGTGACAACTTAATGCTGCCATAACTGTAGAGAAGCTTTATGTGAGTTTTAGTTTTCAGTCATATTAAGGTTTTTGTTTGTGTGAAGCAAAGGTTTGGTGCCTACGTTGTTTAAGATAAGGTTGTTGGGTTAGTTTTTTTGATGAGGTAATTTGATTACCTTTCCTCAAGGGAAGAAATTACTGTAACTTCTATTCTTAGTTATCTTATTCTTTGAAATTGCGCCAACTTTTTTTACTGGTTACGTTCCGGTAATTACTCATTTGCACGGTCTGAATAATGATTTTTTGGATATGGAATGTCCTTTTTACTCTTATTACAAGCGGGATTAAACTGTAACATGTTGTCTCTGGGTCCAATATGTGTATGTGACATGGGTTTGGATTTTATTATCTCCGATCTAAACCTGATCCATCTTCACCCATAACTTAAGCTGACAAGTCTCTTCCGACCCGAGTGATTCGGTCTAATAATAATATATTAATACTGTATCTTCTATTCTTGGTTCTCTTATTCTTTGAAATTGCGTTACGTCCATGGTTTTTTTTATGGTTACGTTGAGGTAATTATTCATCTGCTCGGTCTAATTTGATGATATTTTGGGTATGAAATGTCCTGTTTACCCTTACAAGCGGGATTGAACTAGAACATGTTGTCTCTGGGTCCAATATGTGTGACACGGGTTTGGATTTAATTATCTCCGATCTAAACCTGATCCATTTTCACCCATAATTAGAGCTGGCAAGTCTCTTCCGACCCGAGTGACCCGACCTGAACCCAAGCAAACTCGGTCTAGTGATAATATATTAATACTAATAATAATATAATATAAATGATAACATTAATAATAATAATATAATATAATAATAAATAAATTAATAATAGTAACATTTGTGAAAAAAGAAATATGATAAGTATAATATAATAATCTAAATGGTAAATATAATTAATATACTACTACTAATAATAATAGGTCTAATAATAATATATTAATACAATATAATAATATATAAATAAATATAGTATAATAACGATAAATATAATAATAATAATAATAGGTCTAATAATAATATATTAATATAGTAAAATAATGAGAATAATAATAATATTTCTAATATTATCCATATAATAATGAATATATTAATAAAAAAATAAAATTAATTAAAAAAAATATTAATATTGCCATTAATCATAATAATATACTCCCATCCAGACCAAAGTTAACATTGAGCTTTTTGCACTATTCATGGGTGTGGAGAATCTTTGGTATTATTACTAATATATAAGAGAAAATATAGTCATGCGAGATCTTGTTTGATTCATCATCATGAATACTATAAGAATATCAAATTATTATAATTTTTAATAATGTGTAACTAAAGATATTCACGATGCAAAACGCGCCTCGACAAGTGTGAAAAGCCCAATGTTACATTTGGTTTGGATGAGAGGGAGTAATAAATAAATATATTAAATAATGACAACAAAATTAAATAAATTAATATAATAATAACGATGATAAGAATAATAATAATGTTGAAATAAACTAATCTGATATAAACTTAACTGACATGAATAGAACTGAACTGAATTTAAAGAAGCTGAACTGAATTAAAATAAACTTATAAAAACTGATATTAAATCCAAAAAAACATGATGTTATTGAGCCCATAAATACCATTCCGGAAGGGCAATAACAAATTACCTAATATTTTTGTCATGATTGGTTCCACGTTTTTTTAAAGCTTCCTACGTTATTTAGTAAGTGGCTATCACCTAATATTTTGTCATATACGGAGTATATATACAATATCAGCTGGTCTTGCTTCAGATGAATTATTTTGGTCTGAAACAATAAGACGGGATTTTGTAACCACTATTAAAACCAAGTTGATATAAGCTGTGGTTACATTTTTTCAAAAAGTGGCAACATAATCCCGTCTTATT
The DNA here is from genome assembly GCA_022085475.1 of Heliosperma pusillum. Lineage (NCBI taxonomy): Eukaryota > Viridiplantae > Streptophyta > Magnoliopsida > Caryophyllales > Caryophyllaceae > Heliosperma > Heliosperma pusillum. The sequence continues at coordinate 18,372 of JAIUZE010009346.1, read as the reverse complement.
TTTCAGACGAAAATTGTCTATCTAAAATGCGATATAGTATGAATAGGCAAAAATGCAAAATGAAGTCAAATCTATAAATGTAGGAAGTCAATAATTGGCGTGCACATTAATTGGGGTCGCAGACTTGAGAGTCGTCATATATGCAAACCACACAATCAAATGTTTAGTTTGTCTTTCGGTAGCACTCTAAAGACCTTCACAACTTTAACACGTTACATAATTCTAGCCTTTGACAGAATTGTAGGCTTATACTACCAACATCCCTCATATTAAGGAGTCAAATTATCTATATTTTCTAGAAGATAATTAACAAGGACTTTCTTGGTCTCGATCTTTTGTAAACCGTTTCATTTATAACGGTTTAATTTTCACATAAAACTTATGGAATAACAAGGAGATCAGAATATAATAAATGAAACTGAAATAGTAAACATTTTCATATATTTTAGAAAATAGAGATGATCTTAATTTCATTTCAAGCAAATGAAACCTGGGCCTGGTCGCACTAAGACAAAGGTATTCACTTAATAAGTTGAAAAAGTTTTATTTTAAAACCAATTGATAATGTATGGAGACGTGGAGTAACTGATTGGTTTATAAAGTAGATAATTCATGTCACGTCTTCACAACACCGACTCCTGGATTTCTTGATTTTCACTAATCCAATTTATTTTAAATTTTTCTTAGATAAAGAGATAAAATAGAATTTGTCTCACAATAAAAGAAGTTACAAAAGAAATTTTAAAATTTATTTGTTTGAACGCAAATATGAGTGACAAATATGTCAATAAGGTGGAGTTTTGTCAACAAAATATTTTAAATACATTTTATACACCGTATTCATTTTTACAAAAAAAACAACGGTAATAATAGGCAGTAACTTTTGCCTTAGATTGAATATTTAACAACTTCTACATAAAATAATTTAAAGCCTAAGTTACGCACATAAAAGATTATATGTTTTTAACATAATGAACATTTAAATTTTAGTCGAAAGTTGTCGTACACACCTTTTATATCAACAATTGCCTCTTCATTTAACTAAAGGCTTAGCCATACATATAATGGTTCATTGTTCATGCATTGATCAATACTTTATTTCTTCATTTAATTAGTCTTACTTATAACCGTGATAATTATAACGCAAGGCTGTATCACCCTATTACGCCAAGTAAAAGTGTTGGTTTGGATGGTTTTATACTCTCGTTGTAAATTATTCTAATTTACAACGGCTGTAACAAGAAATTGTGTTCTTCATTTTTCCTAGGCAAAATGTAAAATTGCAAATAAATATAAGAGCATTTCTGACAAATATGAAGTATATTCGAAAAGATTTGTTGTGTGTAATTTAGAATAACGTAACACAAGGTTCAACTCAAGAAATTACGGGATTCATTACGAATGCAAGGTTGATGTTTATGTTACATGAGGAAAAAAAAATATTAGAAGACAAATTGACTTGTAAGTCGACTGGTTAGTTTCTCAATTTTTAATAACATACAACAAGTTAATGTCAACTAGATAATTATTTTCGTAACATCATATATTCATATTCTAATCAACATACGGAGTAGTACTATAAATGTGTTGTAATAAATTTTAAGCGATAATAATTTTGTGATACGTATATAAATTTCGAATAGATCTGCTTTAATTTACTTATATGTCGACCTTGTACAGAGTATTTTTTTTAAGACACTTACTTTAATTAGTCTGGAGTTTTTAATTTATCAATACAAAATTTTATAATTTAACATGTATTTCGTATAAAAAACAAAATCATTATAAACCTATCGTTATAAATCCATTATTTATTCAAATTACTTTCGTTATCATGTTTATACTGAAAGTCAACCCGCGAACCCGATAATCAATATACATCATACGTAAAAAGTGGGGGGAACAAGTATTGCTTGGCCCTTATTTCCATAGTCCCCAACAATGAATAATGTTATGGTACTAGTGTAGATTAAGCACTTGTAGACTAATTTATACATTACGAATTACCGAGTATCTAGTATATTTAGTGTAGTAGCGGAGCTAGGTTTTCAATTTAGGGGGAGCGAATTGAATGCCTTGTAATATAGGGTACACTCGAAAAAATTTCTAAAAATTTAGCTTAAAATGTCGAAAGTCTCATCCGCCAGGGGGGCGAGCGCGCGCCCCTGCTAGTCCCCCTAATTCCACCACTGATTCAAGGTCGTCTACCGTAAAATTAATTGACTTCTACACATTGGAATTTTAGCTGATCAAGTGATCATACAAATCTGACATTTTCGTTGCTTCATTTGAACTTTGAAGTCAACTTATATAAAATGTACCATTACTACTATTAGCGTAAATTACACGGTAATAAATAAATGTTAAAATTAAACTTAAATCAATAATATTAGCATTGTTCATTCTCTACTTCTCAACAATGTTAGTTAGTATTAGGTCACTATGCATGCCTATCACTTAGAACATATAATGAGCCATATTTTGTACTTGACACTTTTTTACTCCACCTTCTACGGAGTATTATGTTAAACACTTGATTATTAGCAATATATTATTCCAAGTTACACGTAAAATATATCATAGCTAGAGTCAAGTTACTTGTATTTTACTAGTGCATTTAGTTACACGTAAAATATAATTTACTGCATTACACTATTATTTTCTGCATGACGAGGGAATTCGCACCGCTATTTGGTGCGCACCGGATAAACCCTCAAGTATACATGAATAAACCCTAGACCAGTTTATCCCCTCAAGATTGCTGTTGATGAAGCTTTAATCCGAGACCATTGAAAGTTTCACCCAAATTTTAACCACTGAACTCCACTCTTAAGATTTTCACCCAAAGTCTTGTTAACTAAGCTATATGGAGTATTAATCTCCGTCCCAGTCAATAGTTTACAGTTACTTTATTTGTTCATAAAAATTTAAAACAAGTGTAAACTATTCACTGGAACATAGGATCGGAAGTATATAAGTTGATGCATTGGTTTTGAATATATTAAATTTATGTTTCTCTAGACTTCCCAAGTATTTTGGTTTCTCATAGCTCCAAGGAGACGGGGTCTTATCTTGAAGGTCTCATGAGCTACATATAGGGTTGTTATGTAATTATGTGTAAGATACAATATTCATTGATTATGAAGATCTTCAAAGATTTTGAGATTTCCTTGTAATACTCTATTGACTTTGTTATTAACTACGTACGGAGAATAATTAGCATGCATGTTAATTGTACTGTGAAGTTCATAATACATTCTTAGCTCACACTCAATAATCATAGAAGGATCAAATAATGTTCACTTTAATTTAATACTCCTTAATTGTGTCTAATCCAAGTTTCTCTCATTTTCATCAAGAGTTAAAACTCGATCATTCGATAATTGTTTAAAAAATAAATCAAACTGTTTTGCTTGTGACCGTCACAAGCTTGTGATGGAATAGTGCCATCACAGGTGAGATTTTGTGCAAAACAAATTGAGATTTGATATCAATCATTCTGTTACCCTGTTCCTGTTGTATAACATTATCCCAAATTCTCCATATAACATTACCCTTATATTAATAATCTAGCTATTAGGGAGTACTTTGTACTAGTATAACCCAAGAGATTATTATTTTCGGGTGATCCAAAATAAAAATTGAGTCAAGAATTTCGTCACATCTCTCATGTCTACTCACTTGGGACCATTTCGCTACCAAGAAATGCTATAAGTACTCCGTGTAATACAACAGTTGGACTCCCTTGCGATGATCGTAAATTACTATGAAAGAAAAGTAATCATTTTGTGATAAAAATTTATCTTCTAATTTATTACTTTTTTTTTTTATCATAAAACGATTACTGCTAACATAAAAGGATCACATTTACATATCTTCTTATAATTTATGACCATCACAATGCATATAAGAAACGCAAATTCTCATTGAAGACGGACCAATTCTGTCTTTTCAAAAAGACAGCCAAATGTCGCTATTTTAACGACAAATGTGATCATGTGATAAACAACTTGTTTTAGCTCAGAAAATTGTACTGATTACGGAGTACATACCTTTTATCTTAAATGTGTCACATTTACGATTACCATGTCTTTTTTAAAACACGAAACGTTACCGTCTTCAACTGAACTAACTGTATAAGAAATTGCGATGCATAATGACGTGCATGCTTGCAATGTAACGGCAGAATTGATCATCATGCTCTATGTTTGTACGACATATACAAAGACATAAACTTAGTTGACAAACTTGATTAGAAGTGAAAGTTGATCCTGAGACAATGAGACATGTGATATTAAAATAGTACAGTAACAATCATTATTCAATCGTTATACATTATTTGGTACACAGCAAAGCTTATAAATGCATGGCAGCTAGCTAATTATACCCAAATTTGTCTTACTATATATACCCGGCCCGTACACTATGTTACTTTGACATTTTACTTATCTGCCGTGTCGCGTGCTCGATACCAACATGTCCCACACCGGCCCGACAATTCATTTTAGACAAAAAATTGAAAAATTCACACAAAATAGCCTTATTCTACACTCGACACACGTGTCTGAGAGTCAGAGTAACACCGCCCATACATATATATTGGATTAAAATTCAATTTATCAATTAAAAATTTACATCAATGAAAACATAATCGAATTAACTTACATTTTCCAATAATCTTTCTTAAGAATAATCTCTCCTATTTTTACAACAAGACATGGAGGTTTAGAAAAAAAAAATTACCTACAAATTCCCCTACTTGTTAGTTCTAGTTAATTGATACACAAAAAATTCAAAATAAAAAATAAAACACATACAAAAAAATGTAAATAAAAAAAATTTCGAAATTAAACAAGTAATGAATGATCCTGTTTATAACTTTTTTCCTCTTGTTTTTCGTCGTAGTTATGGTCAGTAAGTTCGTCCGCTCTTTCGGCTTCAACTTCCCAATCGGTTTTATATATAACCACCATCATAACCACCAAACACGATGCTTGGGCGGCTAAAAGGCCCAACCACAATCCTCGAAACCCAAACCCAGACACGAACCCGAGCCAGAGTGCAACGGGCATACCCACCAAATAAAAACATCCTAAGTTAATATTAGCACCAACCTTAGGTCGAGCCGTGCCACGTAACACTCCACAGCCCGTAGTTTGCGGGCAATTTCCTAACTCACATAATCCAATTACGGGCAGCACTAATGCGGTCAGCTTAATAATATCTTCGTCGTTTGTAAATAAGTTGGCCCATTTTTTTCTAACCGAAAACGTGAAAAAAACTGCCGAAAATCCTAAGAGAAAACTGAAAAATAAACCCATTGTGGCTGCCCGTTTAGCTCGTTTCGGCCGACCCGCTCCAAGCTCGTTTCCTACTCGGGTTGAGACGCTTACGCTTAGCGAAGACGGGAATACGTAAATGAAGGACGTTGTTTGGATTAAGATACCCATTGAAGCGACAGTAATTTTCGGGTTTGGTAATAAACCGCATAGTAAAATCATAATCTCGTACCACCACCATTCTAAGCACACGGAAATGCAGCTTGGAATAGCTAGTTTAAGAAGTTTCGAGAATCCTCGAAAACTCTCCTTTGTCACTGGGGCCCACCCTTTTTTACAGGAGTCGGAAAATACCATATATAAGACGAGAAATATGATCATGTTGAAGTTAGTTAAGACACCGGCAATTGCCACGCCTTTGACACCGAGTTTGAATTTTACGATCATTAGCCAATTTATCGGAAGGTGTAGCCCTATTGCTAGGGCCGCACTCAGGGTTAAAGGGATGGTAATGGATTGGGTTCGGAGGTATATTCTCAATGGGTGGATAATAGACTGGGCAAACAGATCAGGTAAAGAGTATAGCAAGTAGGCTTGGGCCTGGGCCGCTATGGCCCGGTCCTGGCGACAAAGGAGAAGGATTTTCTCCATGTTGAGCCATAAGATGGAAATTGGGAGAGAGGCTAGGAGTAATAGTAAAATGGTTCTGTGTAGGGTCAGGCCTAACATCGCATGTCTTTTCGCGCCATAGGCCTGACCACAAATAGGCTCCATTCCCATTGCTAAACCAGAGAGAAGTGAGTATCCCGTAATGTTAGCAAAGCCTAAGGCTAGGGACCCGCCAGCTAGGGCGAGGTCGCCTAGCCGGCCTAGGAAGATTGTGGAAATCATTGATTTTGAGTAGACTAGAAGGCCTGTGAGAATCATAGGTAGAGCAATGTCAGCTATTAGCTTTGTTTCTTGTATTGATGATGGTAAACATGGGTAATTATTATAACAACTTTTTACCTCAACTTTAATTTTATTTGTACGTGGGGTAGCGTTATTAACATTTATGTGGTGATTATTTTGTGGTAAGGTAATTGAGGATATTTTTGTGGTGGGTGTTGGGGATTTTGGTAACAATGGAGTATGTAAGGTAGTTGTGATGTTAAGATCATCGCTTTCTGGCTCAAAGTATCGGACCGTAACACCCGTTTCGACCGGGTTAATATTAATTTGGTGTGAATCATGATCAATTCTTTGGTTACACATAGTTATTATTGAAGAGAATTTAATTTTGATTAGGAAAGAGGAAAATAATGGGGAGTTGGAATTTGGGGAAAATGGGAACATGAAGGATGGTTATATATATAATGAGGCGCATGAGGGAGTTAAAGAGTGTGGACCGTGTTGTATAAAAGTTTTGCCTTTTGAATTCTCTTTATTTATGTTACGGCTCGTCTCACCGAATACAGACACTATTTGTCACAAGCTGAATACGAATAATACCGCTTTTATAATATGCAAGTGAGAGGGCAAGTTGAATTGGGGGATTTATTTGCACTCCACTTACCCTCTTCACTTGCATATCGTTAGAGGGCACTATCTATATTTAGCTTGTGACGGGCACTCTTCAACGAGAATTTGTGTTTATGTTAGGGGGGTTGGACCATAGTATATAACTTGGACCATGACATACGGTGAAATTTTTTAATGTTGAAAGGTGAAACTGTAGATTTGGTGGCGGTGTTATCATTTGTTAACAAGTAGAGGCAATTTGGATTAACGGTTTAGAACTGTTGGAATAATACGTAAAGTTAAATTATAAATTTTGTAAGTTTATGATACTTGTAAATTAAAAAGGAAAGAAAAGAATGAGATTGTGATGTTTTGAAGCAAAATGATGTTTTTGTTCTAGATACATCCTTTATTTGTTGTTTAATTTTATTTTAATAACTAAGTACATGTTAATCCATATAAATTTTAAAACAACTATATTGATTATATTGTTGACTAGGATCAAAGGAGTAATTATTTTTGAGTTTTCTTATTTGAGTGTTTGTCACGATAGAGTTGTCATATTTACGTTAATTATATTAATAGTAAAGTTTTATCAGTAGGTCTTGCTTGTGACGGATTGGATCTTGCGACGGGTATTTTGTGAGAGGAAATTATGAAGTTTATCGATGTTACTTCATTATAGTGTGAAGTTAGATTATGATGATGATGTTAAAGAGAGAATGTAAAGAGAAACATTAATGTTTTTATTTCACTAAATCTGTATCCTTTACAATGAATGTAGGTAAGCTTATATAGTAAAGTTAGTTAGGGAATTAGTTGAATTAGTTTGTTAGGTTTCTAACTAACTTTTGACCCCTAACTCACCAACTAACTAATCAGTTCCTATACTTCACATCCCCCCCTCAAGCTAGACTGGGAGGGGAACATCTCAAGTCCTAGCTTGTGGCATAGGAACTGATGTTGCTGTCCACCTAATGGCTTTGTGAAGATGTCAGCTAGCTGCATTTGTGAGCTGACATGCTGAGTGAGGAGAAACCCTTCTTCCTGTTTGTCCCTGACATAGTGGCAATCGACATTCAAATGTTTAGTCCTTTCATGGAACACAGGGTTGTTAGCTATATGTTGGGCAGCCTTGTTGTCACACATTAGAGGAATAGGAGTAAGAACTGGAACACCCATATCTTTAAGCAATGAAGCAAGCCATACTATTTCACTAGAGGTGAAAGACATACTCCTATACTCAGCCTCTGTGGAGCTCTTGCTTACTGTTCTTTGCTTTTTGGTCTTCCAGGAAATTAGAGCAGGGCCTAGGAAGACACAAAACCCACTTAGTGATCTGCTACTAAATCCACATTGTGCCCAATCAGCATCACTGTATGCTATAAGTTTCAGGTCTGACTCAGCAGGATAGAATAATCCTACATTTGCTGTGCTTTTCAGGTATTTAACAACATGAAGTGCTGCATTCAAGTGAGGGAGTCTTGGCTGAGATAGAAACTGGCTGAGATTCTGCACAGAGTATGAGATATCTGGTCTAGTTAGGTTTAAATAGAGCAACCTTCCAATCAATCTCCTGTAAATCTCTGGATCAGGTAAAAGGTCCCCTTGATCAATGCTTAGTTTGAGTCCTCTGGGCATAGGGAACTCTGTTGCAGTACAGGTTTCCATACCTAAATCTTTGACAATGTCCAATATATACTTCCTCTGATTTAGCATAATTCCTGTATCATTCCTAGCAACCTCTAGACCAAGAAAGAACCTAATATATCCCAGATCCTTTATTGTGAATTTAGCATCTAACTGCTTCTTTACCAGGTTTATAGCCTGCTCATTGTCTCCTGTTATCAACACATCATCCACATAAATGAGAACTATTAAAAAAGAATCTGATTCTTGTCTAGTGAACATAGAGTAATCCTCTTTGGATTGGATGAAATGAAGGCTCTTTAAGTACTTTGTCAACTCTATATTCCATTGTCTAGATGCCTGTTTAAGACCATATAATGACCTTCTAAGCCTACAAACCTGGCCCTTCTTAGCTTTGTCATAACCCTCTGGGGGCTTCATGTATACTTCCTCATCCAAGTAGCCATGTAGGAAGGCATTGTTGATATCTAGTTGATGGATAGGCCATGCTCTAGCAGAAGCAACTGCCAATAGAGCCCTTACAGTAGCAAACTTGGCAACAGGGGAGAAGGTATTCTTGTAATCCTTATCCTTGATCTGAGTAAACCCCTTTGCCACAAGTCTGGCTTTATACCTTTCAACAGTCCCATCTGCTCTATGTTTTACTTTGTACACCCATTTACAACCAATGGCAGTCTTTCCTTCTGGTAATGTTGTTAACTCCCATGTCTGAGTATTTTCTAAAGCCTGCAACTCTTGTTGCATTGCCAGAACCCATCTTTTATCTGATACAGCTTGTTTGAATGTATGTGGTTCTAATTGAGTTATAACATTGGACAGGGAAGAAACATATTCTGGTGCAAAGTCCACCAATTCCTGAAGGACAGTAGCATGAAGAGCAGAGGAATTAGATGCTGGTAGAGTATATTGAAAATCCCTTAACTTGGAAGGAATTGTTCTTGGTCTTTCTGACCTTGGCCGTGGACCTACAGCAGGTACAGCATTACCAGCTGAGACCTGTGTAGTGCTAGGTATAGCAGAGTGTATTGATGTTGTGAATTGCTCCTCAGTATGAGGACCAGGACTAGGACTAGAAGAATTATGTTGTAAAATAGTATCAATGGTATTATCCACAGCAATATCAGGTATTGCTTGTTGATTATGTATCTGAATAACCTGAGAGGAAGCAGGATTGGCTATGTTTAAGAGCTCATCCATGCTGCAATTACCAAGATTGTTGGTATTCTTGTATGGGAAGATGTGCTCTTTAAACACAACATCTCTACTGCAAAAGACAATATGTTTTTCCAAATCATAAACCTTATATCCTTTTTTTCCAAAAGGATACCCAAGCATAATACACCTTCTTGATTTGGCTGCAAACTTGTCCTTATCTCTCATTGGAGTACTTGCATAGCACAAGGAACCAAACACCCTGAGCTCATCATATCCAGGATTTGTTTTAAACAAAATCTCATAAGGAGTTTTCCAATCAATAACAGGACTAGGCATTTTATTAATTAAGTATGTTGCAGCAAGAACACAATCACCCCAAAACTTGACAGGTAGATTAGCATGTATCCTAAGAGATCTAGCTGTCTCAATTAAATGCCTATGCTTCCTTTCAACCCTACCATTTTGCTGGGGTTTTCCTGCCATTGATGTCTGATGAATGACTCCTTTATTAACAAAAAAATCAGAACACTGCTCCTGGATGAATTCTGAACCATTGTCACTTCTAAAAACCTTCAAGGAAGTTCCAAACTGGTTTTCTATTTGTGCAATAAACTGTTTAATGATAGCAGGAACTTGCATTTTATTCTGAAGCAAATATGTCCAAGTGTTTCTGGAGTGATCATCCACTAATGTCAGAAAATAACTTGCCCCATTTAAGGACTTGGTTCTATAAGGACCCCATAGATCAACATGTAGTAAATCAAAAACATGCTTAGCATAAGAGGTACTTCTATTAAAAGACAACCCATGATGTTTAGACAAAGAGCATGTATCACAATGAAAATTGGCTGTCATCTTATTAGTAAAACCAAATACATGCCTTAGCTTCTCAACTGAAGTATGTCCTAATCTAGCATGTACAAGATGTGGGTCTATTACAGCAGAACTATGAACTAGACTGTGAAAGCTAGCAGCTGCAGTATTCTCCCTGAATCTGCCTTTATTAATCTGTGCTGGTACAAGCCTGTAGAGGTCCCCAACCTTCCTTGCTCTTGCCAGGACAACCTTACTTGAAAGGTCCTGGAAAATACATTGATGAGCATCAAATTTAGCTAATATAGTAGATGTTTCAACTAGCTTGCCAACTGAGAGTAAGTTCTGCCTAAAACCAGGAACTAAAAACACATTGTGCAATGTAATGGTAGGTGTCAGATTAGCAGTTCCCATTTGAAAAACCAATTTGATGCTACCATCAGGGAGTATAACAGCAACAGGTTTAGTTAATTCATGGATATCAGTTAATAAGGAAACATCTGAAGTCATATGATCTGAAGCACCAGTATCAACTATCCAATCAATATTCACAATGCTATTAGCAACAGAATTAGCCTTAGAACAGGTCAATTTACCTGCAAAATTAGCAGATGATACGCCAGAAGATGAACCAGTTTTATCTCCCAAACTGCTCATTACCCTTTTTAAAACAGATTCAACTAACCCATCAACCATGTTTGGATCAAAGGATTGTTTCTGTGATTCAATGTAGTTATCCTCAAAAGGATCTTCAAACTCTGTCTCATAGTAATCAGTCTCAGCATGATTAGCCATCCTCCTAGAGGTTCCACCTCTGAAAGAAGACCTCCCTCTTCCTCTACCAGCCTTATTAAACCTGCATATATTCTTCACATGACCTTTTTTGCCACAAACACTACATGTCTGCAATCTGTAGCATTCAGTAACAGTATGACCCTCTTTAGTACAATGAGAACATTTTTTGACAGCAGAATTGGCAGAGTCAAGGTCAATTCTAGCTTTCTTGTAATCAGGATGAGAAGAATCTACTTGTGCAGCATAAGCATTGGCCTCTGCCAGGACATCAACTGCATCAGAAACTTGTTTCTGTCTCTCAATCTTTTGTAGTAGAAACAAGGCCTTATTTAGAGGAGGAAGAGGATCCATGGAGAGAATGTTTGTCCTAACTTGTTCATACCCACTATTCAATCCCATAAGGAATTGAATCAATTTGGCCTGAGTATCTCTATCCAAGAGTCGCTTTAGAAGTTGACAAGAACAAGCATTGATTGCACCACAAGAACAAGTGGGAACAGGATCAAGACATTCAAGATTTTCCCAATTCCTTTTCAGATTATTATAATATTCAACAAGGGGTACATTAGATTGGGAAATAGAGTTCAAGTCCTTGCGAATTTGATATATTTCAACAGCGTTTGTCTCCCCATATCTCTCAATTAATTCATCCCAAAGTTCCTTGGATGTACGAACATAAGAAAAGCTTGCTTTAATCTCAGAAACAATGGAGTTCTTCATCCATTGTTTAACCAACAGATCAACACGAAACCACTGATGAAACTTTTTGTCAGTTTTGTCAGGTTGTTTTAAAGACCCATCAATAAAACCTTCTTTATTTTTAGAAATGAGAGCGACATATGTGTCACGTTTCCATGAAAGAAAGTTAGAACCATCAAAATTATAATCAATCAATCTAAGATTTGGTTGATCAGTAGAACACACATACAATGGTTCATCCAAGAAAGAAAAACTTTGATTAGAACTACTGTTTTCAGCAGTGTTTTCAACAATCTCAGGCATTTTGATCAAAAAAGAAGAATAAAATCTGCAAATAAGTCTTAAATGATGCAGAGAAAAGAAGAATTACAGAGTGTTTTAGCGCGGAATTTGATGAAGAATGATGAAGAATCGAACCTTAGCTGATACCATATGAAGTTTATCGATGTTACTTCATTATAGTGTGAAGTTAGATTATGATGATGATGTTAAAGAGAGAATGTAAAGAGAAATATTAATGTTTTTATTTCACTAAATCTGTATCCTTTACAATGAATGTAGGTAAGCTTATATAGTAAAGTTAGTTAGGGAATTAGTTGAATTAGTTTGTTAGGTTTCTAACTAACTTTTGACCCCTAACTCACCAACTAACTAATCAGTTCCTATACTTCACAGAAATGGGTAGAGGGGACAAGGTGGGCACCCCCCATGTGCTTCTCCACTCACCCTTGATGGGTATTTTGTGAGAGAATATGGTATCCGTCTTAAGCTTGCGACGGATAGTGTCCGTCACAAATGAGAATTTGTGAAGTTTTATACCCTCTGCACCGGTCAATTTTAGAAATTTTCTTCATGGGTGTTTTAGTGGGACTGGAGTTAAAGATTCATTACTCCTAGATTTCGACTGGATTATGATAGAATAAAGCAAAATGACTTACTAAAGTGGGTGTGCTTCTTTCTAGTGTAAAGTAGTAGTCATTTGATGTAGTTTTCAACGTAATTTTCAATTTGCTTGGGTCATTCGAAAACAGTATCTTAGTATTGCTATCACAAGAGCGAGTAAGAGTGCGTACATCTGACTCCCTCTTATCCCACACTTTGCGGGAGTCATTAAGACACTGAAATAATGTCGTTGGTGTAAATTTCAAAAATTCCATGCCAACAACTTATTCTCATTGAAAAGAAATGCTTTTAAGTCATCATGTTAGGAAGTTAGTGAAAAAGTTTAGACTTGTTAATTAATAATTTATGATTAAACCATGTGACTTATAGTTTTAAGAAGGGCCTATATAATTCCTAATTGCGGGACCAAAAAGGGTTTAGTACGGTAAAAATCACTAAATCTTCACATGCAAGTTAAAGGAACTATTTAGTCTTTTTGCTCTCTTAAGGTAATGCTAAGACATCACACGTTTAATGATCAGTCTAATTATAATGTTATTATCCATAATAATAATAATAATAATAATAATAATAATAATATCATGTTAGGCACGAACTAGTAGTTGGTCGTGCATGGTCCAAGATATCCTAAAGAATTTACATAAAAATAGTGCATTTCTAGATGATACAACTATACAAGACTCGCTTAAAGAGGGAAAAGATCGTCCAGACTTGTTAGATTTTAGGAAAATTTAAAAAATGTACACGAGTTCGAGGTTCAGCATTTTGTCAATATAATCCCCTTTTAATTTTTGGGGATCATTTTTCATGTCTACCTAGTCGAAGTAAGCTGGACCGATATAAATTACTTGTATAGTTCAAGACATGGTGCAAATTAGTATATTTGTATAGACGACATTGTTTTACTTTTATAATAATTTTCATTTTTTAACCATATACTTCCTCCAATTTTCTGAGATCTTTCACATTTCCTAAAACGACAAATTCACAAAGATCTTTCATTTTCCTTATTTGTCTATCATTTGTGGTTATAATAACTTGTGACCCCACATTCTATCTCTTACTTTCATTTACATCCACATATCATCATACCACTAAATATTTCTTCAAAACAACTGTGGAAGATCATAAAGAATAGGAGGGAATAAAATACAAGATTTTCACCCACCATTTATATAGTGTTTAATAGCTGTCATATTGAAATAGTAAAGCCGTTATTAATTAATTTATTCGAAACATTAATAACTTAACTTCTTATTCTTATGTCTAAGTTTGGTTAATTACCAAACATCATTATATATTATCATTCATTATCTTCTTCGATCACACTTTCATTCAAACCGCTAAATTAAAACCTCTTCGAGTAGAAGAAAGGAGTAAACGTGTAGACTGAGTCGAAATTTATGTGCAAGTGCGTCTAGAACTAGTTTATGGTAATGGACGATGCAAAAGAGACAAAAGAAGGTTCTAATAAAATGGGCTATAATGACAAATAACAGTCGATCTACATCTTCTATTTAATTTTGGTCTTCTTCAATTTTCATGCACTTTTCTTACGCGTTGACCGTGTCATTTGGTTTACAATTTTGTTAGTGGAATTTGTAGATAGTAAGAAATGGTTTGAATTTTCTTTTATCTTATAGGGCGGTTTTCAGAATCAGGGATTCTGCGTAAATCCTTGTTTAAGAAGGATAACTTGTTTCATAGTTACAATAGATCAAGTACTACTCATATACATGAAGACAAAAATAAATAATTTAGGACATAGCAAAACTTTGTCCACCTAATTAAATGAGATCGTATTTGACTCGTTTTAATTATAAAATGGATATTTTCATTTTAAGTGGGACGATCGGTTCTTTTGAAGCCTATACGCTAGTTCAAATCCTCATTCCTATTTATGTTTTTAATTTTATATCACAAAACTTATTCAAGTGTTACATACTTATATAGGTATTAATCCTTCAAAGTGTGTCAATTTTATATCACAAAAAATACACTCTCAGATAGTCAAACCATTCACAATCGAGAAATACTCTTACTCTTCAAAATACCCTCTTTTACACTAGTAGCGATTTCCTTTTAAGAGAGTAGTAGTGAAAGTAACAATAATAGCAATAGGAGTAGTAATTAAAAGCATGTGTCCTTTAATTAGTTGATATATTTTAATGTAATAATTAGCATTTTAAGAAATGTCATAATAGAATAATAAATGTAATAGTAGTAGCAACGAGATATTGAAAGCAGTAGAACTAATATTAGTAACATTGAGAGTAGTGTAATGCGTCTTATTATTTGGTTGATAAACATCTAAATTGTAATTTTAAGAAAATTATACAAAATTATATTATAAATAATAAATATATGAAGTAGCAAAAGGTTGATGTCGCATGCGCAAGTACAGAATAATTTCCCTTATGGAGATGATTAAAGATGATTATTGGATGATGCAAAAGTACTAATTTGAAAAAAAAACGCCTTATAACATTTACAATTGCTTGTATGCGAACTAATATAAACTTCTGTATAGCAAAGTAATCAAAAACACAAATCGGTTTTAGAAAACATTCAAAACTAATCCAATAATAAAGAACCCAGTTATAGACTAATATTTGCATTTAATTAAACATTAATTTACCTTGACAATTTAATATTTTATAATCATACGATCAACATATAAATATTTTTTTAAAGTATAAAATATCAAGTAATCCATAATAAGGGGCCCAGTGGTAGATGAATTATACATTTATACTTGTCCTTTATGTTCTTCAAACAAATACTCGTCTTTATTGTTTTTTAACAAATAATCCCACAATCATATATAAGAATTGTCGATTAATAAAATAAATTTAATTAAATAGACACAAAGATAGAATGGGCCAATTATAATCCAAAAATTAGCTCAAATAATTCATCACAACTATTAAATTATGACATTATTATTATCTTTGAGATTAACTCAAATAATTCATCACAACTACTAATATACAAATCAACTTTTCATAACATGCATGACTCTTAACAAAAACTAAAAGAAGTTAAGGAGACAACACACATGGAAATTAAGGGGGGCCTTGCCACCAATATATAAGGATCGATGTTCCCTTAGCCATCCAACAAAGGGCATGAGTACAATATAAGTGATCACCAAAGGGTCCCATAATGTTCATCCATTTTCAGAAAAAATTAGGTTGAGTTCATAAAAAGGAAACTATCATTCATCTTCACTCTTGAGTATTGTATGTCATGCATGTAGGAAGGTAAAAATGATTATACCTCAAAAAGGTACAATACTATAATACTATTAGTGTATTTTGTACAATCTTATTATACTTAACTAGGTTTATGTATATTTTTTTTGAACATTTTGAAATTTTGTTCTTTTTTAAATCAAAACTCAAATCTTATATTCCACATATTTAATTGGATTTAACAACATTATTAGCGTAATGCAGACGATATATCTCTAGTTTTTACGGATCGATAATGTATCTTTTGTGGATAAAATTTTTCTTTATACTTTTAAGTAATTTTTTAAGAAGTGTCTCTATTTGTATTGAAACAAACACAATACCTTAAGGTCCGTACTCTTGAGGCTGTAACTAGTCTCCTACACTTTATGATCTACCCTTAAAATATAAGGGTTCGAGCCACGGTTGTATATATATGCTTGATCTAATTCAGCATCAAATTACTTACATAATTTAGCTTCAACGAATGAATGATATTAGTCTTACAATCTAAACACATGAATCTTTAAGCTATATTGACGGATGGTACTATCAAGGAATATCCTACCATATCCTAACCATATCATATATTATTGTATAGTTATATATTTACCTTATTCCTCAAGTATCATATCTTGTGTATATTATACTAGTTTCCTAATACTTGTAAACTAGCTCTAGTATATAAGGTAGTCTTGTATACATTGTTCAATTAAGTAAATACAATCATATTTCTATCATGGTATCAGAGCCTTTAAACGATCTCCCTTCACAAAAATTTTAACCTACCTTCTTCCTCTCTCTCTCGGCAGCCATGGCAGGCTCCAATGGCCTCATACCAAACTCGGCTGAACCATCTTCACCCTTCATCATTGTCAATTTATCTCATTGCCCTGAACTGACCTCACATAATTATCGTGCTTGGTCACAACAAATCGAGGACCTCCTCTTTGGCTACGATCTTCTAAAATTCGTTGACGGTACTCATCCTTCACCATCCTTCACCACCTCACATAATCATATTTCTATCAGGTACTTGTGGAAACTAAATTGCAAACCAAGGGATAGATGACTGATTACCTCAGTTGATGGATGGTTCCGCTGTACAAATTCTAATCAAATCTAACTTAGGATATACTAAGATCTAGGATCTAACGACAGATTAAGTTGTAGGTTGTTGAGTTATGTGTGTTGCTCTGGTGATTGTTCCTTTATAAGGCGTTCTTCATTCACCGATTCCTTGTAACTAATCCTTAGTGGGGAACAGTGGTGGAGCTAGGGGGGCTAGCAGGGGCGGTCGCACCCCCTGGCGGTTGAAAATTTTGAAGTTTTTAGGGAAAATTTTCGAGTTTTTTTAAAAGTACCTTATGAAATAAGTCGTTCGCTCCCCCTAAAATTTTTCGCCCCCCTAAATTCAAATCCTGGCTCCGCCACTGGTGGGGAACGATTTGATAATCGTTGATAACCTCCTCTTGGACGCCAACACCATTATTTGGGTCAACGCCCCGTCTTCTTCACTTCAAATTTCTCTTATTTATTAATATGATGGACCATGTCTACATTTATTCTTTAAATATTAGGCTCAATTACCCTTGCACAATAAATTTAGTACCATTATTAAGTTGAGCGCTAATAATCTCATTATGTGTCTACAAATAATACATGTGAAGAGGAAAACGAAAAACAACGGTCCTACAAATGAATAAGACTAAGGCCCCTTTTGGACTTAAATTCAGCTCTTATAAGTTCAGTTCAGTTCAGTTCAGCTCCAATAAGTTCAGTTCAGTTCAGTTCAGCTCTATTAAGTTCAGTTCAGTTCAGTTCAGTTCAGTTCAGTTCAGTTCAGTTCAGCTCAACTTACTTTATTTCAACATTATTATTATTACTTTTATCATTGTTATTATTATATTAATTAATTTTTTATTATTATATTAATATAATTTTTAAAATTTATTATATCACTATTATTTATTATTATAATTTTTATTTTTATTTTTATTATTATATTTATATTTAATTAATTAATTTATTATTATCTTATTACGATTAATTAATGGAAATATTAGTATTACTAACATTTATTATTATTATTATTATTTTGTTATATTATATTTAATATTTTATTAATATATTCACAATATTATTATTATTATTATTTATATTTACTATTATTAGTATTTATATCATTATATTATTATATTATACTTGATCTTATTAATTCTTTAGATACTTTTGTTAATATATTTATTACTATATTA
This sequence comes from Heliosperma pusillum, assembly GCA_022085475.1. Lineage (NCBI taxonomy): Eukaryota > Viridiplantae > Streptophyta > Magnoliopsida > Caryophyllales > Caryophyllaceae > Heliosperma > Heliosperma pusillum. The sequence goes on along the minus strand of JAIUZE010009346.1, from coordinate 87 downwards.
TATTATTACTAATAATGTTATCATTTATATTAATATTTTATAATATTATTCTTATATTATATTAATATAGTATTATACTAATGTTTA
>JAIUZE010009345.1:0-30773 GCA_022085475.1 Heliosperma pusillum | reverse complement strand
GATATGATTAAAAGACAAGAGAATCGGTGACGCACACTTGTGTCAGACAAGGGGAGATTGTTGGAGTAGGTGCCTCACACAATAGTGCGCCACATAATAAATCTTATTATGGAATATAATTGGGATATTTATTGACTATATATATGATTAGTCAGTTGATTAACGTAAATCAATAACGGTTGGCTGACTAGAGTTTGACGTTATTGTCGTTTGACGGCGGTGATCAACTGATCCTTTTCGGTCACACCTAAAGGATGAAATCCAAATAGTAACTAATTATTTGTATACGATACAGTTAATTAGTACATTACATATTTCGATATGTACGAGAGTTAATTATTAGAAATTGAGTTGAGAACTCAAATTCGATTAAACTTATTTTTCAATTATGCGATAATTGACTAATAAATTTATATCTTATTTTTAATACGATTAAATAAGATTTAACTTAGTAATTAATCGTTAAATTACTAAATTAGTTGAGGTTTTGAGATAGAGGTAATTCGTTAATTATATTTACAAGGAGTTGTAAAATAAATTAACTAAGCATTGTGGGACCCATTATATATTGATATAATGGTAAAATATTATTTAAAATGTTAAGTACATATTATTTATTTAATTGAGTCATATAATTGTTATATGATCAAATTAACCATTAATTATACAAGATAATTAACCATATGATCAATAAGTATTTGTGAGACAAATATCAAAAAATCAAAATGGACCAAACTAGGCCATAATGGACCGGTTTTGGTAGTAGTTACATGGTGATGATTTTGTTCTTATTTTTACTCTTTAGTTACTTTTTGAAAGTGACATAACAAGTATAATACAATCATCACATATACTACAACACTCCACTCAAATGCATGTGATCAAATTGAACAAAATAAGAGTCCAATTATGGACTACATGACCGGCCAAAATGGCCTTTATAATGAACAAAAGTTGTTCATTTTACATGACTTGATTTTGTGCAATTGTCATACTTCTTTCTAAAAATCCTTCTTCTCACTAAAACTCTCAAATACTAATATTTACTAAGTATTACTAGTGTAGTAATATAGTCATAATATTAGTAGAATATTATCTATCTTATTATCTAGTTAGTAATAAGGGTAGATTATTTTGGTTAATCTTGGTGCAACTTAGAGGAGATCTTCTACTTTGGAGATTGCTTGTGTTCATCCATATTTATAGCTCAAGAACAACAAGAAGGAGTTCTTGTTGTGCCCTTATATTTTCCATATCAATGTGAGGAAATTTCTTCTTTTATATAAATGTCTTTATATTTGCATGCATGTTACATATATCATTATAAACTAAATTAAAAAGTAATTTAGTAATTAATTAGAGGAGTCTAATTAAGGTCTATGGACTTTCAGCGATAACATTTCGCATCCAAGACTCGGTCAATCATAGACGCCGAGTACCCCAAATTCGGTAGAACAATTCACGAAAGAGGCGTAAAAGAGCACAAGTCTCATAACAAGCGGTACGCTACATGCAAATAACACCACCTCGCAAGTACACAACATTTGACGGCCGGGTCGATCAACGCATAGCGTTCGCCTCCCAACAACGTCGTCGTATGCCCACTAACACATGCAATTAAGCAGTAGGATACCTCCCCGTTCCGACATTCCAACCTTACGAACGTGGAGGTAGCCAAGGGAATGAGAGTACAAAGCACAAGACAAAATATTGCTCAAACCGTAGCATTTGTAAAAACTGACTCAAAGTGGGACATACCAAAAACCGTCACAAAACGTGTGATACAAGCGACTGAAATATCATATATTCAAAACATTAATATTATAAGTCACTACGTAAAATTATACGATAAACGAATCATGCGAACTATTATAAATTACGAGTTTTAGGAATCTTAAGAAAAATATGCAGCTGTGTTGCCGGCCGGTCAGTGGACCGGCGGCCGGTACCCCGGCTCGCGCTACAAGCATAACACAAAAACTCATAGAAAATGCAGCGTGTTCCAGGCCGGTCTAGGGGCCGGCGGCCGGGCACCCGGCCAGGAGCACCTCTACACACAAAAAAGCAAGTTTGGAAACTAACTAAAACAATGGTCCACTTCAAACGGTCATAACTAGAGTTCTAGATATGAAAATGCAGAAATTCCAAGTTGTGGTGATAGCTTATCCTCTTACGATTCCAACGATAGGTTACAAGCCTAAAACAAGCAAGTAACAAAGGAGATATGATCATTTTACGAAAAAGGGTCGGTGCAGTGAGTTCCCAGCCGGCCAATGGGCCGGCGGCCGGGCACCCGGCTGGGACAACATCAACCCGTGAGCAACATACACAATTCTATCCTTTCCAATTCTCATTATCTACTTCTATTAACTATCAACAATCAATATTCATCATCAACAATCATCAACTAACAACAATCATCATAAATAACATAAATCCTAAGCTTTCTAATCGTATTCTAAATACGAATTCTAACATAGAAATCATTTAAAACACGTAAATGATATCGAGTAACCCTTCACCGTTACCTTTTCGCGTCTTTAATCGATTTCTAAACCTTCCTAGTCTCCACCTACATACAATTAAATAATAAAAGATGAATATCATTCACCTTGAGAAAGACGGATAATTTAAAAAGCGAGAAAGACGGTAATTTTATTACCAATACGGATAGAGGAAGCTTAGAGGGGAAGAATAAGACGAACCTAGATGAATTTGAGCAAGAAATGAAGGCGTAGCAATCATGTAAGATCGATCAAGGAAGGGGGTTTAGGTTTTGGTGGTTTGATAAGGAAGAAGGAGATGTTGAATTGTGTTGTGAATGAAAATAGGTTAAGTGGTAGTATGACTTATATAAGGAAAAAGTCAACAAAAGTCAAAGACGGCTCAAGAGTCAAGAAAAGTCAAAGTCGCCTTAAGACGGGTTTTACTTGAAAACTCGCGGAAATTCCAAATACGAACTCGGAAATTCTAAATTCGACTCGGAACATAAAATTCTATATTAAAACTTAAATATGCTGAAAAGTATCCGTAAAATATTTTCACTAGAAAAAAAAAAGGGTACATTTCCTGGTGTTACATATGTTCTAGGAATTGTAATAGGATAGCTCATAATATTGTCCTTCAGGTATTAGGTTGTTCTTGTATAAAAATATAAAAATTAGGATATTATAAGTCATAAATAAACTAAAAAAAGAGAAAGAGGACAATAGAAAAAGGAGTAGCTTTTTAATACTCCGTAAATGACAAAACTCAAGAAAAGGGATTAGAAAAGGAAGTGGGTTCCATAGCACACTTGAAATTGGACTAATCCATTTACAATTGTGAACAATGTAGGCATGCATGCATGCATGGGAAGGTGAGATTTAGGACAAGCTTACTCCAATCACTTTCCTTTTAGCACTTAATGCACTCCCGTCTTTTTCAAAATTTGACATTGGAGAAGCATGTTTCTATGATCGTGACTACAAATTACTAATTAATATATTTAGTGCAAAGATGACAACAAGACTACCTAGCAAACTTAAAACACACAACTACCATGTAATTAGCTTAACTACTAATTAATCAATATTAAAAACAACAATAGGGTCACACGTTGCAAGCTAAAATGTAGGCAGAAAGCTTGTATGTCATGATTTATTGATCGTAATTCATACCCAACGACTAACGTTTCAAACATGGACTACAATTTCGGGAGAGACAACGTTTGCTCTAAAAAGCGAGAGAAACGCAAATTTTTCTATGAGATTACGGTGCGATCAATTGACAGTGACCATTTTTTGACAAATAGTTACTACTTTTGATTAAATGCTGACCACTTTTTATAGCTAGAAATGGATATGTTTTTTGTAAATGGTCATTATTTACCTAAATGTGGTTACTATTAACCAAAAAATGGCCACATATTACAAAAATAAGCGGTATACAACGGCCATATAGAAGACCTACCGAGAAAAGCAGTCATCTTCCTAGAAATCGTGACATCTCTTGCAAAATTATAATTAATCATGGCTAGGAATTCACAACAGAAAACAGAAATATTGCGAAATATTTAGATGGAGAGAAGTTGTTAAACAAAGGGCCAAACCTTTCACAGGAAGTAAAATACAAGATGTTCATGAAATTATGGGAATTCTAGGCTTAACTCTAGATGTAATTCGGTACGGAGATATGCCTTGGTCAAATGGGACATGGTCCGGGTATGCTTTAAGGGGAAAAAAGTTAATAAACAGTGAGCACTGAGCAATTTAGCTTAAGTTTAAAATTGGCATACTCTGCAGAGGGAAGGTGCTCCTTGAGTCATGTGTTCGAATCGCGGATTGGTTGTTTTTTGTGTGTATCATATTGGGTTTTCTACAATTTTCTAATTGTGTCCCATATTATATTACATCCCTTCTATTATGTAGTATTTTCTAAACAATTTATTTTTGTCAACAATTATTTTTTAAATTAGTAAATATTTACATAGTACAATGTATTTATAAAGAGTAGGTGTGACACCCCGCGATAATGCAATAAAGTAAACACATAGATTTGCAGCGAAAATACGAGAGTTTTAAAAGCTTTTAAGGCAAAACCGCAAATCTCACTAAATCATAAAAAGCAAAACATAGTTAAGAAATCTTTTATACAAAAATGTAATTAAAATAAATGCAAGGGACCTCAATCCCTCAATCGCTCAGTAGATACAAAAATAAAGTAAAAAGAACTAATATAAACTACAACGCTAAGGGTAAATCGCTATAAGTACAACGCCCGCTACCTCACTCGTCAACACCCCATGCAACACCAACCTGCAATCTTTTCATTCATTAAAAATGAATACCACGATCATTGGAGAGTAACTCGGGATTCTCTCAGCCATATCACATGAAAACAAACATAATTAGAGCATGTAATTATACATTATTATACATATATAAGCTTCATGTCAATTCTAATGATAACATTACATATTAGCGTATATAGCATGTGGGAATCAATATCAACGTATTCATCATATTATCAAGAGTAGGGAAGACTCACATTGGCAACTTTATCGCTATTAACGGCTTGCATCTCACCGCTAGCAACCATATAATCGAAGAGGTTAGAGACGAGATACACAATACATAGGCATCTAACAATCCAATACAAAATCAATAAATCATCATGTGAATCAAACATACTCTCACGGTAAATGACACTCACTAGCATCTAGACATTGCAAACATGACGAACAAGTCCACATGATAAACGTTTTCTTGAACCATATACGATAAAAATTTCGTATACTTAAGAATCTAATCCTCCCGGTACGTAAGACGACAAGAAAGAAGTCCTAGTCTAAACCTGGTCAGACTCTCGGGATAACCCTCCCGATTCGACTTGCGATAAACCCTCGCATCCAAGACTTGACCTTCCGGCTAAACCCGCACGGAAGCCGAAAACCTCAAATTCGACTAAACCAACAAGAAAGTGGCGGAAAGAGCACAAGCACCATCTTCCAGCTAAACAACGGAAGAGGGGGTCAAGATAAATAAAAAAAAGTACGCTACATGCAATGATACCACCACGCAAGAATACAACATTTGACGGATATTCCCACTAACATATGCATACGCACAATATAATGTATCCCCATCGCTCTGACACAAAGTATAACGAGTATAAGGATGCAAACGTGAAATGAGAGTTCAATATCATCCAACAACCATGACTAAACCGCCTAACAAAAGGCATACTTGATTTAAACGAGTTAAACATGTAAAATCGTCACTAAACATGTGAATAAGGCAGGTGAAATACGATATAGCTCATACATAAATATTCTGCATCATTTCATAATATTATTACGTAAACAACCCATAAAAACCGTTACATATGAAAGCATGGTATAAAATGGAAAAGAATGGCTCATGGGCGGTCAGGCCACCGGCGATCGGTCGGCCGGCTGGGCGATGTAGTTAACCAAGAAAAGTGAGAAAATGGAACAGGGGAATCCCAGCCGCTCACGCCATCGGTGGCCGGTCGGTTGGTTTGGGACGACCAAGGGCAATTCACGAAAATTCGAATAAGTAGAAGGGACCTCCAAGCCGGTCGGCCGATCGGACGGCTGGGACACATGCCAAACTCCAAAAGCTCACAAACACTTTCAGGGGACTCCCAGCCGATCCGCCCACCCTACACCAAAACTTTCACAAACACATTCCTCCTCAATCAACAACCAACAATGGAGAAGGAGACTCCAGGCTGGTCAAACCACCGGCGGTCGGTCGCCTGGCTGGGACACCCTACACCAAAACTTGCACAAAAGAGATACAGGGGACTCCCAGTCAGTCAACCCACCGGCGGCTTGGGACACTCTACAGCGTTAATCAACCCAAAATTCATCTTAAAATAGACAAAACTCAAACCCATTTGTAATTATCAACACAATCTATCACTAAACGTCATTCAAATAATCATATGGGTAACAAGTCATCCAACATAAATATTCAGGAGCCAATTAATTAAACCTTAGTGACTTTAACACATATTAATATAGTGAAGTAAAGGATTAGCACCTATACTACTAGCATCCACCATCATAAGATAATTGAGACACAAATCCGCCAAGTAACATGTGAACACAAAGATTCATGACATTAATCAACAAAGAACTCATTTTTATCATAAATTGCTATTCTAAAACACCAAATCACATAAGAACACAAAAATGTGATATCCAGTTACTTGTCTACATTACCTTTTAGCACTTAAAATAAGTAATCCTCAAGCAAGCCAACGATACCAATGGATTCCTTGACCCAACTCTTCAAAGTTTACCCTTTTAACAATATTTAACAAGTTAAGAAGAAATTGAGTAACATCTGAAAAATTTGTCTTAAAATAAAGTTCAAAGATTCAAATTTTCTTAAGTAGAAAGAAAGAGGAAGGTGAGAGGATTTTGAAACACCAAACGGAATTAAATTCGGTTAAGAAACAAAGAAATTATGTTTGTCTTAACATTATATCTAAAATATGGGTTATATGAAAGTTGGAGGAAGGTAGGATTTTTTTTGTTTCAAAAGGAAGATGAGGATGACAGGAGAAGAATTGTACAAAAATCATGAAGTTTCGTTGAGAAACGAAGAAATGACATCCGTCGTAAGCTTTTTGAGATATTGAGGTTTAATGTAGGTTTTTAGGTTGATGAAATGGATGAAGTGTTGCGGAAAAAGGAGGAGGAATGAAGGGGTTTAGTGGGTTTATTCTGGTAGCATCAAAAATAAAAGGCCCAAGTCTCATATTGGGTCGACCCACTTGAATTTTCGAGTGGAGTCCGATTATGGGCTCATAACGGACGGAAATGACACGAATTCTACCTATAAGACTAAAATCATATTTAAGTCTAAAATTAAAGTGAAAATAATAATCATGACAATAATTAAATATTAAATAAAATCTAATCGTGAAATTGTAGATACCTCAGCTCTACACCTTCCGCCAACCACCCAGTGGTGATTGGGCCACATGTTTGGTGCATGGAACGATTTATGACCATTCGTAACTTCAAGTGATAGCTCCTAATAAGGATTCCTTGGTCGTCATCTACGTCATTAGAGTTCATTTGGAGTCCGGGTTGAAAACCGCTTCATTTTCTAGAAACCGTTTTTAAACTCCGAGTTGGAATACTCTATTATTTTATTATATATTTCAAATTCTATCTTTTAATAAAATATTATCCCGTATTATCTTTTAAAAGGGAAGTACAGATCAACCACGATTCTGTAATAGAAACGTGGGAATCTCCCTTCTTTAGCAGAAAACCTCTGGGTAAATGACACAGCAGGTGTTGCGCCTCTTCCAAGGGTTGCAAACCTGCTGCGCCTCTTCCCTGGTCCCGTTCCTTTCCAAAGTTTGAGTTTTTCTACGACTCTTCCACATTTTCTAATATAAAAGGAGAGCTTCGTTCTCACTTTTATGGTACGCGAATGTTTCGCCTCTTCTCTTCTTCCTTTGCATTCTAGACCTTTCTCGAAGCTATCGACACCTACGTGCTTGATCAATCGACCACGTAAGCTCAGATCCTTCTGGGTACCTGTCACGTTTGCATTTGACCGACTAATTTGACCAACTACACTTAATCAATCTAATCAATCAATCATTCGCTTTCTAGTCCTTTATCATGGGCACTTTCTGCATACACTCGAGTAGAGCTGTCGCTAAAACGTAACTTTAGTCTTACTCGTTTTGAAAACATATAAGTCTGAGGGTGTTAATCCCATCTTTTATTATTTTGTATTTATTTTCATATTATTAATATAAGATCTATGTCAGAAATAAATTTAAAATCGTTTTCAAAGTCAAAACCTTTTCATAAAACCTTTTTAGTAGTCATCAGGCGTCGAGAAGAAACGCAGGAGCACCTGCGCCTCTTCGAAGAGTAGCAACACCTATTGCACCTCTTCCAGAGGCTGCCTGCTCCTGCTGTTCTTCTTGGTCCTTTGGTTTCTACGTCTTTGTTTTCTTATTTTATTTTCTTTGTTTATAAACATAAATCATATTTATTCTTTATTAGTCATTTTGTTCTTGACTTAGATCCTTAATAGTCAATATTAGTAGGTTTTCGTCTTTTAAAGTCAAATTCGGGTTTAGAGGTTCGATTTGTTCATATCGAATCTCCGAATTCATCATTGATATAAATTAGTATAATTTAAATTAATTAAATCAGTTTCACTTGAATCGTAGATCGATATTTAACCATAAAAACACAAAATAACATTAACTGATTGCGATTCTGGCTTCACAACCAGAACCCAACTCAAGAACGGGTGCAACAGGTGCTACGCCTATTATGGGTTGGTTTCTGTCTCTTAACTTCCTTTATCGTAGCTTTAAATACGTAATTAATCAACTATTAATCCTAATATTGCTGCTGATAAGGGTTAAGTCACCTCACCTTAATCAAACTAATCCTAATTCACTACTAACTAATAGTCAGTGGTAAGTACGGTATTGAATACACAGGGAGGCGGTAGTATTCTAATCTGTTAAACTAGGTTCGTCTCTTATAGTAACAATTTTGTGGGTTTTTTATTTGTGTTTCTAAAATAATAGCAAACAATAACAATAAAAGGTTGAAATCAATAAGATTAAAAGTCTAAGGTCTCAGGTTCACAAGGATTATTATTCAGAGGTTAGAGTGTAATCAACTATCATGCAATAAAGTTATCTAAGGTCACAAGATCGGTCGATTCAATTATGCCCTTTAGATCTACAATTTAACATGTGATCGCTATCATTAAACGAGTTCTATTCAATTATTGTAGCCTATCTTAGTCTTAACCCGGTCGGTGTTAATCCTAATTTGCGAGACTAATTAATTAATCATGGCCAGTAATTAAGCAACTTGATTTAAAACGATAATCAAACGATAAACATCCTATTGCAATTCAATTACCTAGTCTATCCCTTCTAACAATCCTAGATCCCCTTTCAACCCTAGATAAGAATTTAGCTACTCATAACGATATTAATAACAACGATAAAAAATTAAGTAAACATGATTACCACAATGAAAGGTTTAACAAAGAATAATTAAAGAACTAGAAAGTAACTAATTGAATAACAAAGGAAGATTAAAGAGTACTGATTACAAGCTTGACCTAAAAACAATAGTCTTGATGAATCAATCCAGTAGCAAGGCAAACAAAACTTGAGTTTCTAATATTAAAGCGTACCCTAATTATGAAAGACGAGTTTTCCTTTTATAATAACAATCTAATTAACTAGGTTAAACTAATTTAGGAAATCCGAAAGCTGTCAAACACTGGGTTGCTCGATCGAGCAAGGTGAATCTGCTCGATCGAGCATGACGTCAGCCCGACTCGATCGAGCAGAGTGATGTTGCTCGATCGAGCATCCTTCAAATGGCCTATTTCTTCGTTTTACTTCATTTCTTCTCCACCCCTCTCGATTCCCGTGCCTAACCTTCTACGATCTGACTCCGCTATGCTCTATACCAACTCAAAAAGCTCCAAATGCATCCAATGTGCATTAAAACATAATAGAAGCGGCAGAATCGATATTTTAGCTAAAATAGCATAGAAACAAGCAAGGAAAGACAATAAATCGAGTCTTATGTATCTAAGTGAAGCATCAAATATGTAAATAAATAGTGATCATCATACTCCTCCAAACCAATCCTTTGCTTGTCCCTAAGCAAAGCACTTACCACTATACAAGGACAAACATACAAATGGTGAATGAAAAATTCAAAGCTAATGTTAATGCACATACAAATCCCAAGCTATCCATATCTATTAGAACGTAATGACCAAGTTGTACCAATAAAACAAATTTAAAGGCACGGGAAAGTAGAAAGCGCAGCTCATGTTCCAAGATTTTACATGATACCGTAGTATAGACAAAAACCAAATACCTTTCAATTTTGTACGGCTCATTTTGTCAGATTCTCGCGGATTCACTCATGCACTCATAAGTTTATGTAAGGGTGATTTTTGTAAAGATAGAAAGAAATAGAAACACTTACTCAACTTCTGAAACATGCATTGATATAGGTAAAGTCGCGTCTCCTTAATCAAAGTAAACCTAATTCACAACTAACTAATAGTCAGCGGTAAGTAAGGTATCGAATCCACAGGGAGGCGGTAGTATTCTAATCTGTTAAACTAGGTGTGTCTATTAAGTAATAATTTTTGGGTTTTGACTGTGGTTTCTAAACTAATAGCAATTAAGAACAACAACTAAAGTAAACAATAACCACTAATAATAATAACAACTAATAATAAGCAATAACAAACTAATAAGGTTGAAAACAATGAGATTAAAAGTCTAGGGTCTCAGGTTCACTAGGATTACTGTTCAGGGGTTGGGATAAAATCAACTATCATGCAATAAAGCTATCTAAGGTCACAAGATCGGTCGATTCAATTATGCCCTTTAGATCTACAATTTAACATGCGATCGCTATCATTAAACGAGTTCTATTCAATTATCGTAGCCTATCTTAGTCTTAACCCGGTCGGTGTCAATCCTAATTTGCAAGACTAGTTAATTAATCCTGGCCAGTAATCAAACAACTAGAATTAAAACGATAATCAAACGATAACCATGCAATTGCAATTCAATTAATCAATCTACCCCTTCTAACAATCCTAGATCCCCTTTCAACCCTAGAAAGGAATTTAGCTACTCATAACGATATAAACAACAACAATAATAATTAAAGTAAACATGATTAAAAATTATGAAAGGATGAACAAAGAATAATTAAAGAACAAGAAGGTAATTAAATTGAATAACGAAGAAAGATTGAAGAATACCGAATACAAGTTGAACTAAAGACAATCGTCTTTGATGAAATAAATCCAGAGGAAAAGTAAAATAATTAGGGTTTCTGAATTTAAGCCTAAAAGTATTCAATAGCCTAAGAAAGCATGTGAAAGTATGTCTACTTAAGAAAGACGAGCTTTCTTTTTATAATACAAAAGATCTAACTAATTAGGTTAAACTTAAGAAAAATAAAAGAAATCCGCCGAAATAAAGCTTGGTCGATCGAGCAAGGGCCTTCTGCTCGATCGAGCAGCCATGACACCGACTCGATCGAGCAAGGGACCATTGCTCGGTCGAGCAGCTCTCATGTTGCCTTGATTCTTTGACTTTTCTTCATATCTTCTCTTTTCTTCCTCGATTTCCGTGCCTAGCTTCTACGATCCAACTCTGCCATGCTCCATATCTACTCAGAAAGCTCCAAATGCATCCAATCTACATTAAAACATAACAAAAGCGGCAGAATCGATATTCTAGCTAAAATAGCATAGAAATAAGCAAGGAAAGACGGTAAATCGAGTTATTTGTGACTAGGGGAAGCATAAAATATGTATATAAATAGTGATCATCAAACTCCCCCAAACCGATCCTTTGCTTGTCCCTAAGCAAAGCACTCGACACATACAAAGACAAACATACAAATGGTGAATGAAAACTCAAAGCTAATGTTAATGCACATACAAATCCCAAGCTATCCATAACTATAACAAAGTAATTACCAAATTGTACCAATAAAACAAATTTAAAGGTACGGGAAAGTAGAAAAGGCAGCTCATATTCCAAGATTTTACATGATAGCGTAGTATAGACAAAAACCAAATACCTTTCAATCTTGCAAGGCTCAATTTGTCGGATTCTCGCGGATTCACTCAAGCACTCATAAGTTTATGTAAAGGTGAGTTTTGTGAAGATAGAAAGAAATAGAAACACTCACTCAACTTATGAAACATGCATGCATTCTAATGTGATAGTAATTTCCTCATCTAATATGCATTCGCTATAAATTACATGAATCAGGACAAAAAGGGAGGCTAATGGGTGAAGGTATAGAAATGGATTGTGCCAAGGCACGTATGGAAATGTGGGGCTAAGACCGGTAGTCGCAGCGACACGTACCAAAACAGATCTACAAGACTAGCACAAACTAACACCAACTAAAGAAATCATCTTAAACTTTGACAACGCAAGAGAGAGATCGAAATTGCTCTCTAAATATGCATTAGACTCTAGTAAATTCCTTTTCATTTTCCCTTGAATAAATCAATGAAGCAACAAATTTTTCTTTCTTTTTTTCTTTTTTTCTTTTTCTTCTTTTTCATTTTTTTTCAAATCAAATCTTTTTTTTTCTTTTCTTCATCATTTTTTTTCTTTTGCTTCACAACTTTTCTCAACAAAGGGAATAAATGACACAAATGCCAACATACTTGCTACACCCAATTGATATTCATTTTGAAATCCCGACCCAACCATAGTAGAAAAGTAGATAAGAAAAACATGCAACTGCGACTATCCCGATAAGGTAGGTAAATTCTAGGAATGTAGCTATTAGATAGGTTATGAAATAGGCTACAAAGGCTCAAATGGGCTAAACATAGAGAACTCAATAATAAGGGTATAAAATCAAGTCTTTTTGGTTATGTGAGGCTTATTTGAACAAAAAGAACCACCTTTCATCATGCACTTATCAAACGAACGCGTATAGTATCAAGAAACGAATGTCACACTTATGCAATTTGATGTTACACATTGCACAAGGAGTACCACACTCAAGCCTAAAAACAATGAGACCAGTTTATTGATGTTCCTGGCCTAAGAAGCTCTAAAGACCTCAGAATTTTAAGTGGTTTACCAACAAAAATTGCCAAATCTAATTAGCATAAGGAATGTCAAAAACGGTCAAGACTTGTACTATGAGCTTTGTTTTCAAAAATAGTAAGTCAAAACAATGTACATGGATAACTTATTTGGGATTCAAATGCAAAAACAATGCAAATTATCATCATTGATATTCAATTCACCAAGACTCGACCTAATAAATTAAAAAACACGTTTTTGGATTTTGTAAATTTTTCAATTTTTATGGATTTTTTTTTTCTTTCACACAACATAAATAAAGACTCTCCCCCAAACCTAAATGTCACAGTGTCCTCATTGTGACGCTAACAACATAGCAATCACACAACAACCAACAACAACAACCTAAAGAACACTACTAACAAAAGGGAATGAGAAAATAACTAAAAGAAAATACAATAAGAGAAAGTACAAGGATAGATAATACCAGCTTATAGACATACCTTCCCCTAAACCAGCTGCAAAATGGGGGTGTAGTGACCAGCTGCCACTACTGCGCCTGATCATCATCATCATCATCATCATCACCATCACCATCACCCCACTGAGCAGCACCAAAAGAAGAAGCCCGAGTAGGATCACCAAACCCACAAACTGGAGCATCCGGTTGGATAGGAGTATACCAAGAACAACCCAGGCAACCATAATCGTGACTAAACTCCTAGGAAAACTGCTGAGGAGTCACCCCATAATTATCAAACACACCACTCTCATCACCCGGACCTCGGTAGTAGCTCGGCGGAGTCCAACCAACAGTGGCATTAAGATCAGTTCGCATAAGGTTCTCCCAAAGTCCCCTCATCACCAAGTCATTGTTAATTCCTTGGTGAATCCTAATCTCCCTCTCCAAAGCTGGATCATTGGTGTAAGCAGGTGGAGGGTAAGGGTAAGAAGCTGGGGTGGGTGAAAAGTGTGGAGCCAGGGTGGTGGTAGTCTGAGCAGAAGTAGATGGGGTAATCCGCCGACGAGGTCGACGGTTCTCGGCCAAAGTAAAAACAAGCTCAGGTGGAACCACATAAGAACGAGGAAGAGGGTAGGTCCAGTCTCAGGATCATGGGTGGGTAACCGCTCTGTAGAAGGTAGATGGTTATCCCTATCGGGAAGAGCTATCCACTGGGTCTCCTGTACTCACCACTGAAATCTAGCGTTCCCTAACGCGTTAATCCAGCAAAGTGTGTGGCGGAGGTACTCCTCGTCTACTCTAGGGGCATGGAGTGGGGTCATTGGTGTGTATCTACGATCTCCCCCAAACCCTGCAAGTCGCCTAGCCAACCTAGTGACTAAGGCACCACAGTCTAAAGAATGTTAGGTAGGGGAATTAACCCTCCAGAAAGCATAGCACACCAAACCGACCGAATTGAAATAAAAATCATTCTCATGCTTGGGGTTGAGGGTAGAAGCAAGTAATAAGACCTCATGAGAATTAAGCTTACTAAGGTCCTTCCTAGCAAATAAAAAGAGGCTAAAGAAACGCAAAAACAACCTCAGACAAGGGTGTTGCACATCATTTACCGCGCATAGCATTAACACGTGCCTCAGGAAGACCAGTAAATAAACGAAAATATTCAACGGCTTGAAAGCCGAAAGGAATAGCAATAAAAGAATCATCGTCACCTAGAGAAAGACCCAAATGATTTACCAATTCGGCATAAGACAACACAAAATCCCGATTAAGCAACCTAAAAGACACACGTTTATTGGTCTCGTCCCAATCATAGGAACTGAAAAATTCTAGTGTCAAAGGTCGATATGAAAGCTCGTTAAAGGAATAAAGCCCACCAAACCCAATTTGGTCAAACATAGCAAACATGGCATTCCCAAAACCGAGTAAATCAAGAACGTTGGGGCACACACAGCGAGTAGAGTCCATAGGACGACCCATAAGCAAAGAAAAGCGGTCATGCTGCTCTTGTGTGTTGAAAACGATCCAAGGGTAATCGGGGTTACTCGGAATCTCCTCTACTTCGGGTTGTCGAACAAGACGGGGTGCTCTACGACGTTTACTAGTTCCTTCTTGTCTAGACATGGCTAATTGAAGTAAATAAAACACAACAAACACAACTCTATGCTCAAAAGACGGATTAGCAAACCTAATTCAAAAAAAAAAATTCAAATTGGAGTCTTAAAACGCAAGAAAGACGGAGCAATTAGCAATGCAAGAGTGATTAATTACTAAATGACAAAGCTAGGAAGCAACAACAATGAATTAGAAGTACAAAATTGAAGAAATAAGAAGCAAACCCTAGATTCACAATTTGGGCAAAATAAGGGAGCAAGAACACCAATTTCTTCACAAATTGAACTTAAAACCATTAAAATAATGATTGTTGATGCTATCTTGTTGATTAAATTGATGAGTTGAATGAGTTTGCTTGAGGTTTATGAAGAGAGTAAGGGTGAGGGAGAAGAAGAATGCCGAAAAAAATGAAGAAGAATGAGAAAAGATTGGGAAAAACCTGATTTCAAGTCTCCGGACCGGTCTGAACCGGTCGATTCGATCGAGCAAGGGAAGCCTGCTCGATCGAGCAACCTAAATTTTCTGGATTTTTGAGTACGCTGAAGTGGCTGGATATTGGTTGCATCAAAAACTCGATCGAGCAGTGACTTGCTCGGTCGAGCAACCTGTGATTTTCACTTTTACCTCGTGTTTCTCTTCTTTTCTCTTTTCTTTCTATTCGTTTCTTCATTATGAAAGCGTCTTTTAATTGTATTAGCTGCAAATACTCAATAAAATTGTTAGATCGCTCCCTCACCGCACTCAATAAAGCACAACTATATTAACTATCCAAACTAAATCAAATTAAACTATGACATCAATAACGAAGCTAATCGAAAAATAAAATTTACAAATGAAATACAAGTAAATGCCGGGTTGCCTCCCGGTTAGCGCTGGTTTATAGCGGTCCCGCACGACCGTGGTACCTCAAACTCATGGTGATTTATCAAGAGTGAAAAGGTCGACGGCCTCTATCACTCCAATAAATGCTCCATCATAATAGATCTTCAAGCGTTGACCATTGACTTTGAAAATCTCACCCTTGTCGGTTTGTACCGTAACCGACCTAAACTTGTTTACCTCGGTAACTGTGAATGGTCCCGACCATCTGGACTTGAGTTTACCTGGAAACAAACGCAAACGGGAGTTAAATAATAATACTTTATCACCAATTTTAAATTCCCGCTGCAGGATATGCTTGTCATGCCATTTCTTTGTCTTCTCCTTGTAAACCCGAGCACTATCATAGGCATGCGATCGAAACTCATCAAGCTCGTTCAATTGCATAAGTCGTTTCTCACCCGCCAGTGAGGGATCCATATTAAGCTCTTTTATGGCCAACATAGCCTTATGCTCAATATCTACCGGTAAATGGCACGCCTTGCCATAGACTAACCGGTATGGAGAAGCACCAATTGGAGTCTTAAAAGCAGTTCGGTAAGCCCATAATGTGTCATCGAGCTTACGACTCCAATCCTTCCTAGATTTACTCACGACTTTCTCAAGGATAGATTTAATCTCCCTATTAGAAACCTCTACCTGACCACTTGTCTGCTGATGATAACTTAACCCCCGACGATGTGTAACGCCATATTTCTTCAATAAATAATTAAGATGATGTTCATTGAAATGCTTTCCTCCATAGCTAATGAGAGCACGAGGAACCCCAAATCGTGGGAAAATAATCTTCTGAAACAGTTTGATAACTGCTTTGGCATCACAAGTTGGAGTGGCAATGGCTTCCACCCATTTGGAGACATAATCAACTGCTACTAGAATATATTGGTTACCATGGGAAGATGGGGATGGCCCTTGGTAGTCAATACCCCAAACATCGAATATCTCAACTTCCAAAATACCCGTTTGAGGCATCTCATGCCTTTGAGAAATGTTACTCGTCCTTTGACGCGCGTCACAAGAATGGACAAAAGTAGTAGCATCCTTGAGAATAGTCGGCCAATAAAAACCCGACTGCATAACCTTAGCAAATGTCCTTGAGGGACCATGATGACCGCCATATGAAGAAGAGTGACAATGAGAAAGGATGACATGTACCTCACCCTCTGGAATACATCGTCGATAAATGTCGTCGGCACATTCCCGGAATAGATAAGGATCATCCCAAAAATACCTCTTGACATCGTGTTGAAATATCTTCTTTTGCTGATAGGATTGATCTGGAGGCATAATTCCCCCAACCAAGAAGTTAGCATAATCGGCAAACCATGGAGTTTCCATGGTAATGGCAAGGAGATGATCATCAGCAAACGAATCATCAATGGGGATGGAATCTCCCTCTTCAAACCTTAGACGAGACAAATGGTCAGCAACCACATTCTCAGCACCTGACTTATCCCGGATCTCCAAATCAAATTCTTTTAATAACAAGATCCAACGAATAAGCCTAGGTTTGGCTTCCTTCTTAGCCAAGAAGTATTTAAGTGCTGCATGGTCAGTATAGACTATCACCTTCGAACCCACAAGATAGGCTCTAAACTTGTCTAAGGCGAAGAGAACTGCAAGTAACTCTTTCTCAGTGGTAGCATAGTTAACTTGCGCATCATCCAACGTCTTACTGGCATAGTAAACTGCATGTAACACCTTATCCTTCCTTTGCCCCAAAACAGCCCCAACTGCATAGTCACTGGCATCACACATTATCTCAAACGGCAATGTCCAATCAGGAGACTGGATAATAGGAGCTAAGATTAGAGCTTGTTTAATCCTGTCAAAAGACTTAACACACTCATCACTAAAGACAAACGGGGCATCCTTATGGAGAAGCTTAGTCATTGGTTGAGCAATTTTCGAAAAATCCTTAATAAAACGGCGATAGAACCCCGCATGACCAAGGAAACTTCTAACACTTTTAACATTCACCGGGTACGGTAATTGCTCAACCACTTCCACTTTAGCTTTATCCACTTGGATGCCTCGTCCAGACACCAAATGACCAAGTACCACCCCTTCAGTTACCATGAAGTGGCACTTCTCCCAGTTTAAAACAAGATTGCTTTTCTCACAACGTTGCAAGACCTTAGTCAGATTAGCTAAACAACTATCAAAATCGGTCCCATAAACACTGAAGTCATCCATAAAGACCTCCATAATAGACTCGATATAATCATAAAATATAGCCATCATACAACGTTGAAAGGTGGCAGGGGCATTACATAACCCAAAAGGCATTCTTCGGTAAGCAAAGACAGCATAAGGGCATGTGAAGGTAGTCTTTTCCTGATCGTCAGGATGGATGGGGATTTGAAAGAACCTCGAGTAGCCGTCTAGATAACAAAAATACTTATGACACGCTAGACGCTCTAACATTTGGTCAATGTAGGGGAGAGGGAAGTGGTCTTTCCTAGTGGCTACATTCAGCCTCCTCTAATCAATACACATCCTTCACCCAATCATTAGTCTAGTAGATATGAACTCGTTTTTCTCATTAGTGACGACCGTAGTCCCTCCCTTCTTAGGGACTACCTGAACAGGACTAACCCACTTGGAATCATAAATAGCATAAATAATCTCTACATCTAACAATTTCTGCACCTCTTTTCTAACTACCTCTTGCATAGTGGGGTTCAAACGACGCTGACCCTGCCTATAAGGTTTGTGGTCTTCTTCTAAGTGGATGCGGTGCATACAAAAGTCAGGACTAATACCTTGTAAATCGTCAATGCTATAACCTATAGCCTTTTTATGTCTTTTTAAAACCACCAAAAAATCAGTAAGTTGGCTTTCAGATAGGCTAGCACTGACAATTACAGGATTCATCTCATGGGAATCAAGGAAAACATACTTAAGATGAGAGGGGAGGGGTTTAAGTTCAGGTTTCTTTACCTCGGTAACCTTAGGGGGGTTACCTAAGCTATAAACCTTTTGTCCCTTGCAATCCTCTTCTGTGAGCAGTTTTTCCATCTCAACTACTTCTTCATTCCGTGAGCTTCCAGCTTCAGCAGTGCTGGAAATTAAGGCGATCTTCAGAGGATCTCTATTCAAACACAAAGAAAGATAGTCATCAATAGTTATATCAACAATATCAACTCTATGACATGTCTCTTCTAACATGGGGTGTTTCATGGCATTGTCTAAATTAAAAGTGATTGTATCATCCCCAACTGTTAGTGTAAGTCTCTCATTCTTAACATCTATAACCGCCCCCGCAGTATGGAGGAATGGTCGTCCCAAGATGATAGGAATTTGGGTGTCCTCATCCATATCTAAGACAACAAAGTCAACTGGTATGAAAAACTTCCCTACTCAAACCGATACGTCTTCTAAAATCCCTAAAGGGTGTTTAATAGAACGGTCGGCCATTTGTAGGGTCATGGTTGTAACAGTAAGTTAACCCATATTAAGCTTTTTGCATATAAAAAATGGCATAACACTAACACTAGCCCCTAAATCACAAAGGGTTTTATCAATTGCTAAGCAACCTATATTACAAAGAATAGAAAAACTCCCTGGATCCTTTAGCTTTGGTGGTGATCTGGATTGCAACACAGCACTGCATTCCTCAGTGAATGCAACCGTCTCCACTTCATTAAAGGACCTCTTCCTTGTCAATATATCCTTCATGAACTTTGCATAAGCCGGCACTTGAGTAATCAACTCGGTAAAAGGTACACTCACTTGCAGATTCTTGACCACTTCCATAAACCTCCCAAACTGTTTATCAAGCTTGGATTTATGTTGGCGGTGCGGAAAGGGAAGTGCAATGACAATGGGCTCGGCTTCTTTAGCTTTGGAAGATTAATTGGAAGTGTTTTCATCCTGAGCAGGGGTTGATCGATCGAGCAGAGGGGTTGCTCGATCGAGGTTTTCTGTACAGTAACTTTCAGGCACTTTTCCAGCAGAATTTTTGACTATTTCAGAGGTTGCCCCTGCAGTATGCCCCATAGTACCACATCTTTCACAGGTTGGCTCTTGTTGAACCATGGCATGAACCGTTTGCTTATTTTCCAAGGACTTTGAACTTTGTAACTTGGCAATTTTGGCAGTTAATGCCTCCAACTGAGCTGCAACTGCATTATCCGTACCTCCTCTCCTCACATTACCCCTAGGATTCCCATACTCAGCAGTGTGAGTAGCCATCTCATCAATTAACTTCCAAGCATTGGCATCAGTAGTGTTATTTTGGAATCTCCCATTAGCAGCAGAATCGAGCAACGTCCTCTGATCATCATATAACCCATTATAAAATTGGTTACATAGGAACCAAGTATCAAAACCATGATGTGCAACAGACTTGACAAGCTTTTTGAAGCGAACCCAGGCCTCATTAAAGTTCTCATTTGGACCTTGTTTGAAACTTGTGATTTGACTTCGAATGGCATTGGTTTTCTGTGGCGGAAAATATCTTTTGTAGAATGCAAGAGCCAAAGAATTCCAATCGGTGATGCCAAGTGCAGCCATATCTAACTCACTAAACCAATCTTCTGCCCCGTCTCGTAATGAAAAGGGAAACAACACCAACTTGATCTGATCTTGTGTCACCCCACCCGTTAAAGGAATAGAGCAGCAATAGTTCGTGAATTTCTCCATATGCTTAGCGGGATCCTTAGTATGGCTTCCTCCAAACATGTTTCGCTCCACCAAAGAGATATAAGATGGACGAATCTCAAAAGTACTATTACCCGTAGTAGGGAGTTGAAATCCCTTGGGAATAGATGCAACGGTAGGCTCCGAATGGCTGGCTAGAGGAGGCATGGTTGTAGTAGGTACAGAAATAGGTGTATCCTCTTCTAAGGACGGTTTTTCTGCGACGAATTCGGCGTAAACTGTTTCAAGCGTACTCAAGTCTTCCGCTTCTTGAATTTCCTTCCAAAAGTTTCGTCTAGACCGGAGAGTCTTCTTTGGTTCGGAATCGTAGGGCACGAAAACGGACCTAGAACACCTGGGCATAAACAAAAACTAAAGAAAAGGATGAGAACGGTCTCAAGGAACTTAGGTTCCCTGAGACGAAAAAGACAAACTAAGTAGAAACAAACAGAAAACTGTTGCCTCCCCGGCAACGGCGCCAAATTTGATATGGGTAAAGTCGCGTCTCCTTAATCAAAGTAAACCTAATTCACAACTAACTAATAGTCAGCGGTAAGTAAGGTATCGAATCCACATGGAGGCGGTAGTATTCTAATCTGTTAAACTAGGTTTGTCTCTTAAGTAACAATTTTTGGGTTTTGACTGTGGTTTCTAAACTAATAGCAATTAATAACAACTAAAGTAAACAATAAGAACTAATAATAATAACAACTAATAATAAGCAATAACAAACTAATAAGGTTGAAAACAATTAGATTAAAAGTCTAGGGTCTCAGGTTCACTAGGATTATTGTTCAGGGGTAGGGATAAAATCAACTATCATGCAATAAAGCTATCTAAGGTCACAAGATCGGTCGATTCTATTATGCCCTTTAGATCTACAATTTAACATGCGATCACTATCATTAAACGAGTTCTATTCAATTATCGTAGCCTATCTTAGTCTTAACCCGGTCGGTGTTAATCCTAATTTGCAAGACTAGTTAATTAATCATGGCCAGTAATCAAACAACTAGAATTAAAACGATAATCAAACGATAACCATGCAATTGCAATTCAATTAATCAATCTACCCCTTATAACAATCCTAGATCCCCTTTCAACCCTAGAAAGGAATTTAGCTACTCATAACGATATAAACAACAACAATAATAATTAAAGTAAACATGATTAACAATTATGAAAGGATGAACAAAGAATAATTAAAGAACAAGAAGGTAATTAAATTGAATAACGAAGAAAGATTGAAGAATACCGAATACAAGTTGAACTAAAGACAATCGTCCTTAATGAAATAAATCTAGAGGAAAAGTAAACTAATTAGGGTTTCTGAATTTTAGCCTAAAAGTATTCAATAGCCTAAGAAAGCATGTGAAAGTATGTCTACTTAAGAAAGACGAGCTTTCTTTTTATAATACAAAAGATCTTACTAGTTAGGTTAAACTTAAGGAAAATAAAAGAAATCCGCCGAAATAAAGCTTGCTCGATCGAGCAAGGGCCTTCTGCTCGATCGAGCAGCCATGACACCGACTCGATCGAGCAAGGGACCATTGCTCGGTCGAGCAGCTCTCATGTTGCCTTGATTCTTCGACTTTTCTTCATATCTTCTCTTTTCTTCCTCGATTTCCGTGCCTAGCTTCTACGATCCAACTCCGCCATGCTCCATATCTACTCAGAAAGCTCCAAATGCATCCAATCTGCATTAAAACATAACAAAAGCGGCAGAATCGATATTCTAGCTAAAATAGCATAGAAATAAGCAAGGAAAGACGGTAAATCGAGTTATTTGTGACTAGGGGAAGCATAAAATATGTATATATGTATAGTGATCATCATGCATGCATTCTAATGTGATAGTAATTTCCCCAACTAATACGCATTCGCTATAAAACCAAAGTACATGAATCAAGACAATAAGGGAGGCTAATGGGCGAAGGTATAGAAGTGGATTGTGCTAAGGCACGTATGAGCATGTGGGTCTAAGACCGGTAGTCGCAGCGACACTTACCAAAACAATTCTACAAGACTAGCACAATCCAATACCCGACTAGAGAAATCATCTTAAACTTTGACCACACAAGAGAGATATCGATATTGCTCTCTGAAATTGCATTAGACTCTAGTATATTCTCTTTCATTATCCCTTGCACAATTTAATGAAGCAACATATATATTTTCTTTGTTCCCTTTTTTTTTCTTTTCTTCTTTCTTTTCTTCTTTCTTTTTTTTTTTTTTTATCTTTTGCTTCATAAAATTTCTCAACAAAGGGAACAAATGACACAATTGCCAACCTACTTGCTACACCCATTTGATATTCTTTTTTTTTTTTTAAAATCCCGACCCAACCATGGTAGTCAAGTAGACAAGAAAAAACATGCAACTGCGACTGTCTTGATAAGGTAGGCAAATTCTAGGAATGTAGCTATTAGATGAGTTATAAAATAGGCTACAAATGTTCAAATGGGCTAAACAAAAGGTAATGTAAGGCTTATTTGAACGGTAAGAACCGCCTTTCCTCATGTACTTATTAAATGAACGCGTATAGTATCAAGAAACTAATGTCACACTTATGCAATTTGATGTTACATATTCCACAAGGAGTACCACACTCATAAACCTAAAGACAATGAGACCATTTTATTGATGTTCCTGGCCTAGGAAGCTCTATAGACCTCAGAATTTTAAGTGGTTTACCAACTAAAATTGGCCAAATCTAATTAGCATAAGATATGTCAAAAACGGTCAAGACTTGTTCTATGACCTTTGTTTTCAAAAGTAGTAAGTCAAAACAATGTACATGGACAACTTATTTGGGCTTCAAATGCAGAAAAAAGCAAATTATCATCATTATTATTCAACTTCACCAAGACTCGACCTAACAAAATAACAACATGTTTTTGGATTTTGTAAATTTTTTCGATTTTAATGTTTTTTTTTTCTTTCACACAACGAAAATAAATACACAACATAAATAAAGACTCCCCCTCAAAACTAAATGTCACAGTCTCCTCAGAGAGATGTTTAACCTAGAGAGAGAAATAGAGAGATAGCCGTCATCACTAGGTGAAGCGATTTTTTTACTGTATAGCTTGATTTGGCAATCATGACTAAGAAATCAAGTCATTCATTAAAAGCTAAACATCCAAAATCATCATTACATAACAATATAAGTTCTACATTCCAAAATGAAAAAGACAGCATCCTAGGTAGACCGAATGTTGAAGAAGGCACAAAGATGAAGTCTCTATTTGATATAGAAGGAATCCCGCCATATCAGTTGGATGAAATCCATGGAGTAGAGAATGAAGTTGCATCGGATACTGCATCTGAAACAGAAGTGAAAGAAACAGAGGAGGAAGGAGAATGGTATCAAAGGCATGGGAGGAAAATAATACAAATGATAGAAGAAGAACCAGAGGAGGTATTGCAATTAACTCAGGAGGATGTCAAAGAAGAACTTACTTATTGGCAACAGGCAGTTTATGGGTTCATAGTGGGTGCTAATCCCCCATGGCAGGTACTAGAAGGATTCCTGAAAAGAATCTGGAGTAAGTTTTCAATAGATAAACTATCTTTTTTACCTAATGGAGTCTTCTTAGTGAGATTTGCATCTGAAGAAGAAAAACAAACAGTCTTAAGGAGTGGTCATTTCCTGTTTGATAACAAGCCTATGATCATTAGGGAGTGGAAACCTGATATTGAATTAGAAAAAGAGGATATAAAGAAAGTACCTGCTTGGATACGAATCCAAAAATTGCCTCTGAAATTTTGGGGGAAGAGTCTACCAAAGATAGCTTCTCTGGTGGGAAGCTATGTGAAAAGTGACACAGCAACAGAGCAAAAAACTCGGCTAGG
This sequence comes from Heliosperma pusillum, assembly GCA_022085475.1. NCBI lineage: Eukaryota > Viridiplantae > Streptophyta > Magnoliopsida > Caryophyllales > Caryophyllaceae > Heliosperma > Heliosperma pusillum. The sequence goes on along the minus strand of JAIUZE010009345.1, from coordinate 6,205 downwards.
GTTTGCTAGGGTCATGGTGGAACTGCAAGTTGGTCAAAAATTCACAGATAAGATCAAATTCAGGGATGAAGCTAACAATTTAATACAGGTATGTGTGGATTATGAATGGAAACCAAGTCTCTGTGAGAAGTGCAAACATATTGGCCATGAATCAGGCAAGTGTAGGTCTTTTCAACAGAAAAAAGAAGTACCTAAAGTCCAAAAAATCTGGAAACCAATCATCCAGAAACAGATTCCCAAGATTGACAGAAGCACACTGGAGAATGAGCACACTGAGGCACCAGCTACAGAAAAAACTCCACAAACCAGGCCAACTCAAACAGTATCAGGGACAATGTCTCCTGTCAGGCAGACTAAGGCCTTTAGACAGGAGGGGGATGATGTAAGCAGGACTCACCAAGTATCTCCAACTTACATGGAGGTCTTGAGTGGTCAATGCTTGGAGAAGGAGGGTACAAGAATAAGTGGTATTGATCCTCTCAATTTTAATAATGATTAATCTAGGTTTTTGGAATGTGAGAGGTATGAATAGGGAAGATAAGCAGAAGTTTGTAAATAAGTTTTTGATTAATAATAATATTGGAGTCTTTGGCCTGTTGGAGACAAAAATAAAAACAAGGCACATAAATAAGGCAGTGAGTAATAGTTTTAAAGAGTGGTCTATCTCTACTAATAATGCTCATCACATAAGAGGTAGAGTATGGGTTTTGTGGAATCCTCATTTGGTTGATATCATGTTTATGGAGTATGATGCCCAATATATCCATATGAAGATTCATGACTTAATAAATCAGGAAACATTCATGCTCACAATAGTTTATGCTTTCAATGGGGTGAATGAGAGAGTGTCTTTGTGGTCTAACCTCAAGAGACTTGCTATAGGAATTAAGGGTCCTTGGGCTGTGTGTGGGGACTTTAATTGTGTCTTATTTGCTCAAGAAAGATTAGGAGGAAGTGTGAGTAATGCAGAATCTGAGCCTTTTCATGACTGTCTGGACTACTGCCATTTAATTGACAGCCCAGCTGTAGGGGCATATTACACGTGGAATAATAAGCAGCCTCCATGTGGTTGAGTTTTTTCCCTCATCTAGTGGCACAGTTCTTACCTGAAGGAGTATTTGATCATACTCCATGTGTGGTGTCTAAAATCAACAGAGATAAATCCAGGAGCAGACCATTTAAATACTTCAACATGTGGAGCATGGCTCCTTTATTTCATGCCAAGGTACAGGAGGCCTGGACACAAGATTTTGAAGGCACTAACATGTATAGGGTTAGTAAAAAATTGAAGGTGTTGAAAAACATACTCAAAGAATTGAATAGAAGTCACTTTTCAGATATAGAGAATACTGCAGACAGGATACTGACTGAGCTGTATCACATTCAAAGACAGTTGGAAGATGACCCCATGGATGCTAGGCTCATTGGTCTGGAATATGAAACAAATCAGAAAGCAAATTGGACTCAAAAGGCTAAACTGGTTTACCTCAAACAGAAGGCCAAAGCACATTGGATCACTGAGGAAGATGCCAATAGTGCTTATTTCCATGGAGTGATTAAAGCCAGGAGAGCAAAGAATGTAATTCATGAGATTAGAGATCAGAACAACAACCTGTGTCATGATGAGGCAGCAATCCAAACAGCTTTTTTGGAGTACTACCAAAACCTGTTAGGAACTCAGTCTCAAACAATGCCAGTTCATATCAATATAGTCAGGAGAGGAGCAATCTGCACAGAGAATCACAAAGAGGTTTTGCTGGAACCTGTCACAAAAGAGGAAATCAAAGACATAATTTTTCAGATACCAAATGATAAAGCTCCAGGACCTGATGGTTATTCTAGCAAGTTTTTTAAAGATTCTTGGGATATTGTGGGAGAAGATATCACAGCAGCCATTTTGGAATTCTTCCAATCAGGCCAAATTATTAAACAGTTAAATGCTACAGTGATAACCCTAATTCCTAAGGTGGATAGGCCTATTTCTGTTTTACAATACAGACCTATAGCCTGCTGTAATGTAATATACAAATGCATTTCCAAGGTGTTGTGTAATAGGCTAGCCAGGGTCCTACCAGAAGTAATATCCCAGAATCAAGGGGGATTCATTCAAGGTAGAAGTATCATGGAGAATATTCTGATATGTCAAGACATAATCAGATTATATAGCAGAGGCACAGCCTCCCCAAGATGTCTCTTCAAGATAGATTTACAGAAGGCATATGATACAGTGGAATGGAATTTCCTGCAACAAATGATGATGGCAATTCAGATGCCAGTTAGATACATTGAGTGGGTTATGCAATGTGTAACAACAGCCACTTACTCCCTCAACCTAAATGGGGAAATGTTTGGTTTCTTCAAAGGACAGAGAGGTCTAAGACAAGGGGATCCTCTATCCCCTCTTCTGTTCACCATATGCATGGAATATCTGACCAGATTACTGCAGCATACAACTGATGTGATGAATTTCAATTATCATCCTTTATGCAAGTCTCTCAAGCTTACCCACTTAATGTTTGCAGATGATCTGCTTATGTTTTGTAAAGGGGATGTCAAGTCAATAATGATTCTTTTGAGAACCTTTGCTACTTTCTCAAAATCCACTGGTCTAAAGATGAGTAAGGGTAAGTCTAATGCATATTTTAATGGGGTCAGGACTGAAGTCAAGACAAATATTATACAGATATCTGGTTTTGTAGAAGGGAGACTACCTTTTAAATATCTAGGAGTCCCCATCAAAACTACAAAACTAAATGCTCAGGATTGTAGACCTTTAATTGATAAAATTGTTGACAGGATTAGGGGTCTTGGGACTAGGAAGTTATCTTATGCAGGAAGATTGGTCTTGGTGAAATCAGTCTTTAAGACATTCCACAACTACTGGGCATCAATGTTTATATTGCCAAATGGAGTAATATCACGTATAGAGGCTATATGTAGGAATTTTTTGTGGGATGGAGCAGTAGAATACTTGAAGTCTCCTCGGGTGGCATGGGAGAAGGTTTGTAAACCAAAAAATGAGGGTGGCTTAGGACTTAAAGATGATATTACCTGGAACAAAGCAGCGGTAGACAAATTGGCGTGGTGGATCCATACAAAATCTGATCATCTATGGGTTAAATGGGTTAATCACACTTACCTTAAAACTGAGAGCTGGTGGAATTACAATCCCACAAATGATTCAAGCTGGTACTGGCGAAAAATTGTGCAGGTCAGAAATCTCTTGAGTACACCATATCAACAAGGAGATTGGCAAAATCAAGACGATAAAAATTATACAGTAGCAAAAGGATATGAGTTTCTCAGAGACAAGGCTGAGAAGGTAAGTTGGAGTGATATTACCTGGAACAACAACACCATGCCTAAACATAGCTTTATTACATGGATTTACCATCATAAAGCGCTGAATACGAAAGAGAAATTACATAAAATAGGCGTAGCAGAGGAGAATACTTGCTGTATTTGTGGAACTGAAGCAGAAACCCTTGAACACCTATTCTTTGACTGTATCTACAGTATAAGAGTAGTGAATCACATTGAAGATTGGCTTGGGGTTGATTTACCTCGAAAAGACCTCCTGAATTGGAGATTGCAGATGAACAGGAAGAAACCTCAAAAAGACATAGTGAATGCGGTCATCAACGGCTTAATTTACTTCATTTGGAGGCAGCGAAATCAAGCCTACCATGAGAAGAGGTTGGATCGACCACATATATTGGCAGCGAAGATCGTTAAGGAACTAAGAGTATGGTTCCAGGGATTAGCAAGGAAGAAGATGAAGGTTGATAGAGAGTGGATTGTGAAGTTGGTGGCGGATGAGAGAAGGAGCAGGAACTAGGGTTTGGATTAGGAAACATTTGGTTTCGTTGTGATAGATCAGATGGATTGAGGGAGTATATAGGGAGAAGATGATATGGGCTTTAAGTGTGTTAGGCCGAGAATTTTGAAGTTTGAGGTTTTGAGTCTGTCGGGTTGAGCGACCCATAATGGGCCGTATAACTCTTGTATGGTTACGATTTATCATTTTAATGAATTTACATTTCATCAAAAAAAAAAAACCAACAACAACAACCTAAAGGACACAACTAACAAAGGGAAATGGGAATAACTAAAAGAAAATACAATAAAAGAAAGTAACAAGGATAGATAATACCAGCTATATAGACATAGCCTCCTCCAAACCAGCTGCAAAATGGGGGCGTAGTGACCAGCTGTCACTACTGCTCATCAGCACCATCATCATCTCTCTGAGCAGCACCAGAAGAAGAGGCCCTAAATGGCCCACCAAACCCACCAACCGGAGCATCCGGTCGGATATGAGTATAACACGAACGACCCAGACAACCATAGTCATGACTGAACTCCTGCGAGAAGTGTTGACGAGTCACCCCATAATTATCGAACACACCACTCTCGTCACCAGACCACGATAATAGCTCGGCGGAGTCCAACCAGCATTAACATTAAGCTCCATCAGCATGAGGTTCTCCCAAAGCCCCCTCATCACCAAGACATTATTAATTCCTTGGTGAATCCTAATCTCCCTCTCCAAGGCTGGATCATAGGTATAAGCAGGTTGAGGGTAAGGGAATGGAGTCGGGGTCGGTGTAAAGTGGGGAGTCGGGGTATGAGAAGAAGATGAATCGGTGATCCGCCGACGAGGACGACGAGTCTTGGCGAAGGTGAAAATAAGCTCGAGTGGTACCACATAAGAACGAGAGAGAGGGGTAGGTTCAAGCTCAGGATCATGGGCAGGCAACCGCTCTGTAGAAGGTAGACGTTTACCGTTGTCAGGAAGAGCTATCCACTGGGACCCTTGTATTCGCCACTGATATTCAGCGTTACCTAACGCATTAATCCAGCATAAAGTGTGGCGCAAGTACTCCTCGTCGACCCTAGGGGCATGTACCTCGGTCATGGGTGTGTACCGACGGTCTCCCCCAAACCCAACAAGTCACCTAGCCAATCTAGTGACCAAAGCACCACAATCCAAGGAATATTGGGTGGGGGAATTGACTCTCCAGAAAGCATAACACACCAAGCCGACCGGGTGAAATTGAAAGATATTCTCATGTTTGGGATTGAGGGTGGATGCAAGCAATAAAACTTCATGAGAATTTAGTTTACTAAAGTCTTTCCTACCAAATAGAATAAAGCTAAAAAATCGCAGAAACAACCTTAAACAAGGATGTTGCACATCATTTACAGCCATGGCATTGACACGCGGGTTAGGAAGACTAGTAAATAGAGAAAAGTAATCAACGGCTTGAAAGCCGGAAGGAATAGCAGTAAAATCATCATCATCATCACCACAAGAAAGACCCAAATGACCAGCTAACTCATCATAGGACAACTCAAAATCCCTATTTAGCAACCGAAAAGACACTCTTATTGACTTCGTCCCAATCAAAAGAACTCAAGAACTCAAGTGTCAACGGTCGGTAAGAAATTTCATTAAGGGAGTATAACCCACCAAACCCAATTCGGTTAAACATAGTAGAAATAGCATCACCCAAACCGAGAGCATCAAGAATGGTGGGGCACACACATCGAGTAGGGTCCATAGGACGTCCCATAAGCATTGCAAACTGATCATGTTGTGCATGGGTGTTAAAAACGATCCATGGGTATGTTGAGTTACTAGGAATCGTTTCAATTCGAGGTTGTCGGATGAGACGGGGTTCCCTAGGTCGCTTACTACTTCCTCCTTGTCTAGACATGACGAATTTGAAGCAAATAAAACACACAAACACCACAAAATACTCACAAAGACGGATCTACCAAACCCTAGTTCGAAAGAAATCAAATTTGGGTCTAAAAGGCAAGTAAGACGGCGTAAAAAGCAATGTAAGAGTGATTAAATACTAAAGAATTAAGGAAGGAAGCAATGAACAACAATTAAAAGAACAAAATCAAAGAAGGAGAAGCAAACCCTAGATTTCACGGTTTGGGCAAAATTAGAGAGCAATGAGACCAATTTCTTCAAAGATTGTACTTAAAACAAGTAAGATGATGATTGTTGATGATAATAAGATGAAGAATTGATGATTGTAGAGTGTTTGAATGAGGTTAATGAGAGAATATGGGTGAGAGAGGAAGAAGACTGTCGAAATAATGAAGGAGAAGGGAAAACTTTTGGGGAAAAACCAGATTTGTGAAGCGAAGCCGGTCGGACCGGACCTGACTCGATCGAGCAAAGTGATGT
>JAIUZE010009344.1:0-65150 GCA_022085475.1 Heliosperma pusillum | reverse complement strand
TTTTGTCTAAAGATGTGTCTTGGAATCACTTATATAATTTCGTGAGGGGTCATTATATGAGTGACTTGTTTAAAATTGTTTTTACAAGTAAAACATATATAAGCAATGAATGTTTATTTTCCGTTAATATTTATTTTTATTCGCGCAATGACAATTATTTTTCTTCTATGAACTTATAAATCCGTTCAATCGTGGAAAAAGTTTCCATTATTTTATACGGTAGTATATTGATTGCGATCTTCGTTTAAACCACCGTAGCTAAAGACAAAATGAATTTTATCTTTTGATCCTCATATTCACCGTTGCAAATGTCTCTTATGAAGAGGAAATGAATAAGTCACACTTAGTCAAAAGCGTTTTTGAATATTTTGTGACGCCTTCTTATAACAATGGTACATCAAATTTTTGCTCCAAAGAAAATATTTGTATTGTGGTATGTCGTCATAATGCTCCTTATCGAGGCTTACCTCAAAAGAGGCCAAATCAGTTGGGACGACTAGGTTAATCGATTTATTTGAAATCGTGAACAACCAAATACCGTAGTCACTTCATGAAAAGTTTATCCTTTTTGAAGGTAAAACCATGAATGAAATGAAGAATAGTCTTCACAATAATTCCAATATACTTGTCTAAGTAGAGATTCATGAAAGTGAGTGGGAGCACTAAGAATGATGTTTATATTCTTAATTGTTAATACGAGGTTCAAGAGTAGGTTGACTCGACTTTGACACAAGGCAAGGGAAAAAGGCAAGACTATTTTGAATAGTAAAGTCAAAACCCAAGCAAGGTGTCGAACCCAACTTTTGACGATTCTATTTTACAGTGTAGGACACAAGAAAAGAATCTACCCAAAGTTTTCTACAGAGTTAGAAATTGGGTGTACTATTTTCACCCATAATATCTATATGATCGACATTTATTTTGCTAAATGCAATTTTTGGGTATTAGATACCCATTATGGTTTTCATCAATGTATTCAATGCATATAATAATGATTCGTGCGACGACCAACCATGATTAAATGTCGACCTACAAGGGAAATATAACTATTGTAGTTTTATTTCTATAGAGACATATAAAAGTTATAATGTGAGCAATCTAGTTTTGGATTTAGAGGTATACTTCAATAAACGTTATTGTGTACATAACCTCTAAATAAAGAATATAGTATCCACTTTTGTGTACGACACAAATGTTTCACTTTTGTGAATAGAACAAACGTTGTATCTTTTTATGCCTATACTTGGTCAATGGTTATCCCATACCAATCAAAGGTAATTATATTCTTGACCTAAACTAGTAATTACTTGTCATATAGATTGAAAAAAGGCTCAAAATTGGTGACCTATGTCTAATCTTAATTCTGGATTGTGTAGCACATTAAGAGGCTAGTATTAAACAACTATCCCTAACCCATCTGATTTTGAATCTTATGGTGTGTACGAATCTTGTATTCAAGGCAAGATGATTCGTGCCCTTTTGTTGAAAAGGAAATCGAACTAGTAAATTATTGGCCCCATTACATAAGAATACGTGTGGTCCAATAACAAACACAAACAGAGATGGTAATGATTACTTCACTTGATTTACCGACGATTTAAGTAGATATTATGTTTGATTCTACTTAATGAGGTGCTAAGAGAAATCTTTGAAAAGTTCAAAGAGCTTCAATGAGAAGTAGTTAACCACTAGAGCATTAGATCTAGGACTTACGACTAAATCGTAAGTACAAATATCTAAGTATTGACTTTGATTTTCACCAAAAGTATTGTGAAATGGTTTCACAAGTTAACTTTTCTAACACACACTATTAGATAAGGTGTTGTTGAATAGAGAAACAGAACCTTATACGATATGGTTTTGTCTTTGTCAAGTCAAAATGAGCCATTTGACTAACCTTGGGATCTTAATATTTTTGTATGCTATTTCTTTTCCCACCATATTAAAACACATTTAAAACAGTCTGATTTCATTCCATATACGATATGGGTAAGTAGCGTACCTAATTTATAAGTTATTTGAATGAAACAAGTGCTCAATAATCCCACATTGACCACGAGAACAAAGCGTTTGTGACTCGTGATGCTGTCTTTCAATAAAAATACGATTCTTTCTTGATAAGACAGAGTGGGAGAAAATGTTTCAAGAGCCACAAACTGAGCATATGGTCCGGAAAAAGTTTTCCTCATTGCTTGTTCAGTAGTTGTTTCTTCGGAACCTAGGAGGTTAGGTGGAATTTTATCGCTCCTTTATAGTGATGAATTCTAATGAGCGACTTATAAAAGACTGTTTTTTAGTCCCAACTTCTTGATATGGCTTAGAGTCATACGATTCGTAATGGACTCCATGCATGATGGTCAGGTATGTGACCTGGTAAATTTTACTTGAAGAAGTACGACCTCTTCAATGTAAATTGATTTTTAAGATCGAAATTTGCATGGATGAACATTAAAATGTTTTCAAAGATAACTTGGTAGGCAAATAGTTTTGCACCAACCTTAATTCTTTGATCCATTCGAAAATACTTAGCGATTACAGCATATCATAATAGTATGATGCCAACTGGATCTCAAGAACCACCTTCTTGAATACGATTCTAGAAGAGGTAGTATATTTTATATTCACCTGTGGGTTCGTCGATCCTAACTATCCTAAGTTAATTTGCAAGCTTAAGAGGATGTCTTAAGTAAGCACTAAAGAGTTGGAATTAGTGTGTCAATCATGTCATAAAATATTTCTCGATATCTCGAGGAATTATGTTTATACATGATGTTTAGTGGGAGTAATATGGTTTTCATTAGTCTTATATGTGGAGACATATTGATCATTTTAGATGATGGAAGATTTTGGAGAAGTAGAATACATCTTTTAGATATCTGGATTTATGGAGATAAATCTAAAAGGATATTAGCATTGAGTCAAAATTCTTATATTGATAAGATCTTTGACTAGTTCAAGGAAGTTGAACACATCATAATTGATTCTTTTTGCTTCCGCTGCGGGGTCAATTATATACGCTGTGATGTATACTCAATCCGACATTTCGCATGCTTTGAGTATGACGAATCATTTGCAATCAAATCCAAGTGAGAGTCACTTGATAGCCATAAAGAACATCCTTAGTACTTGCGAAGGACTAAAGATATGTTTCATATGTTTGGATTTTAAAGTGAGTTGTGTGTAAGAGTTTACACAGACTTCAGTTTCCAAACAGATCAAAGTGATTTGAAATCACGAACTGGCTGTGTTTCATAGAAGATTTATCTGTTGGAAGAGTTCCAAACAGAAAATACTATTGGAAAGGTTCCAAGTAGGAGTGACATTTTCAATTAGAAATGTCATGTATCCACTGGAAGTGTTCCAGGCAGTTTATCATTGCGGATTTAACAACGGAAATGGAGTACATTGCGTCATATGATGATGCATATGAAAGTAGCTTGGATTCGACAGTATTTGAGGGACTAGAAATAGTTCATATAGCTGTATATCCTATCCCATTATACTGGTAAAACAGTGGGAGCTACCTTTAGGCCAAGAGTCCTAAGTCTAGATTCAAATCTAGACACGTACTCATAAAGTTTTATGTAATATGAGATTACGTAGACAAAGAGAAATAGCAATCAGAACGATAGGAAAGATGCAAGTATTGCTAATCCATTAGCCATGCTTTATGCAGGCTGAACATGATAGTCATGTCATTTCAATGGGGATTGAAATATGTACCTGAATTGCTAAAGATTATAAGATATGAAAGTATTGATAGCGTATCAATTTTTCCAAATATTTGATAATCGCATTCATTGTTAGAGTTTCATTAAAAACTCCTTTATTTAGTTTGACTAAATTGTTTATACTTTGTTTTTTATCCGATTGGTTAAAAAGACAAGGTTGAACCCAATTCAAGGTGAAGGACGAAACGTAGTATTTTGCCCGAGTCACTTCAATGAGGTGACGTCTACACAAAAGGAATAGATGTAAGTCGATCGATGGTTGGTTCAGCACCATGGGTTCATGGAGATGACTGGTCGTTTACATAGACAGACTGTATGACACTTTGTCGGACAGTGACATTTGTAGAGACCCTTAAATCAATTATTTGATGCCTGGTCGTGGCAGGGTCTTCTATCTTATTCCTATAAGTCGATTCTTTTGACTGGCGACCGTCTATCTGAGTCGGTGCAGTTTCCGATTGGTTTTGGGTGATGTTCTAGGTCGTGCCGTAAAAGGAGGCCGATGGACTTCTTCTGGATCATGGTGATCTGCATCAAACAGAGTAGATGGATCAACAGGAAGTGTCCACCCACGTTGGGTAAAAACAACTTTAGGCCACTCGAGGAGAAGTTACTGTAAATGCGTGGCCACGCTCGGAAAGAGATCTATGGTAGATTTTCCGGTCAGACAGTTACTCTCCCTATCGAGAAAACCACTCTAGATATTGTCAATCGCAAGTGCGACCTGAAAGACACCTTGCGTTGAGTGGGAGATGTGATAAAGAGACAAGAGAATTGGTGACGCACACTTGTGTCAGACAAGTGGGAGATTGTTGGAGTAGGTGTCCTCCACAATAGTGCGCCAAATAATAAATCTTATTAAGGAATATAATTGGGATATTTATTGACTATTTATATGATTAGTCAGTTGATTAACGTAAATCAATAACGGTTGGCTGACTAGAGTTTGACGTTATTGTCGTTTGACGGCGGTGATCAACTGATCCCTTTCGGTCACACCTAAAGGATGAAATCCAAATAGTAACTAATTATTTGTATACGATACAGTTAATTAGTACATTACATATATTCGATATGTACGAGAGTTAATTGTTAGAAATTGAGTTAAGAACTCAAATTCGATTAAACTTATTTTTCAATTATGCGATAATTGACTAATAAATTTATATCTTATTTTAATACGATTAAATAAGATTTAACTTAGTAATTAATCGTTAAATTACTAAATTAGTTGAGGTTTTGAGATAGAGGTAATTAGTTAATTATATTTACAAGGAGTTGTAAAATAAATTAACTAAGCATTGTGGGACCCATTATATATTGATATAATGGTAAAATATTACTTAAAATGTTAAGTACATATTATTTATTTAATTGAGTCATATAATTGTTATATGATCAAATTAACACTTAATTATACAAGATAATTAACCATATGATCAATAAGTATTTGTGAGACAAATATCAAAAATCAAAATGGACCAAACTAGGCCATAATGGCCGGTTATGTTGCTAGTTACATGGTGATGATTGTTGTTCTTATTAACACTCTTTAGTTACCAATTGAAAGTGACATATCAAGTAGAAATAATCATCACTTATACTACAACACTCCACTCTAATGCATGTGATCAAATTAAACAAAATAAGAGTCCTTTTTGGACAAAGTGATCCGGCCAAATTGGCCTTATAATGAGCAATTGTTGTTCATTTTTCTACTACTTCATTTTGTGCAATTTTACACTTCTCTCTAAAATTCTTCCTCTCACTAAAAACTCTCATATACTAATATTTCTTAAGTATTACTAGTGTAGTAATATAGTCTAATACTAGTAGTATATCATCTATCTTATTCTCTAGTTAATAATAAGGGTAGATTATTTGGTGTCATCTTGGTGCAACTTGAAGGAGGTCTTCTAGTTTGGAGATTTCTTGTGTTCATCCATATTTGTAGCTCAAGAACAACAAGAAGGAGTTCTTGTTGTGCCCATATATTTTTCATATCAATGTGAGGAAATTTCTTCTTTTATATAAATGTCTTTATATTTGCATGCATGTTACATAGATCATTAAATACTAAATTAACAAGTAATTTAGCAACTAATTAGAGGAGTCTAATTAAGGTCTATGGACTTTCAGTCATATCTTTTAGATTTTTCCATAAGATCAAAGGATCTTTTACAGTTAAATATTCATATTTCAGCCCTTCATGGAGATGATGACGGAGAAAAATCATAGCTCTTACCTTGTTTTGGGCGGATACAGTATTTTCCACCTTAATAGTATCACGAAAACTATTAGCGTCAAGGTGTATTTCAGAATCCAATACCACTCAGAATAATTTTTGCCACATATATCCAGGGCCGCAAAATCAAGTTTTGTCAGATTCGACATGATTAAACTATCAAAATAACAAAAATATAAGAATTAGTAATTAGTAATGAAAGATAACTATAACAAATAAATCACTTACTCTAAGTCTCAAAGAATATATACGTATAAGATGTTGCGTCGCAGTATATGAATGCATATGCATTAATGTTAAAGTAAAGTAGTTAGGCATGCATGTTCATTATATGTGGAATATGATGGCAAAGGAAACCAACGTAATATCTAGGTGTCTAATAACATCGTACCTTTGCGGTGAATGGAAATAAAATTAGGGTTAGAGACTCATGCTGATAACGTGTTATGAATGAGAGAGAATTATATGAGATAGATTAGAGACAAAAGTGTAACCATTTTACTCATATGCAAGGGGTATATATAGTAAAGGGATACATTGTATTTAGGTAACTAAATATCTCCTAGAGATATGATACTATATGGACATCCATATAATATCTATTAGATATGTCATAACACCTTTAAAATTATTATTTTTGTTGAACACTATTTTTTTGTTCCCACTTTAGGTGAGAATGTGATTTTTTAAAATTTCCAACTCTACCACCTCGATAATTTCCTCGTCCTCGTCCACGTCCAAGGCCACAACTTCTGGCATGACCCGAATATTTATTTTTATGATCATACTTTGTCGCATTTACTTCAGGGAATGGATCACTACCAGTTGGACGAGATTGGTGGTTTTTTAACAATATTTCATTGTTCTATTCAACCACTAGTAAAAAAGAGATTAGTTTAGAGTATTTGTTAAAACTTCTCTGACGATATTGTTGCGACATGAGCAATTGTGAACCATGAAAGGTTTGATATGTTTTTTCTAACATATCTGCGTCCGATACTTTCTCTCCACATAAAGTTAACTGTGAAGTAATTCTGAACATAGCTGAATTATAATCACTGATAGATTTAAAATCCTGTAATCTCAGGTGTATCCAGTCGTATCTAGCTTTAGGAAGAATTACTGTTTTCAGATGGTCATATCTTTTAGATTTTTCCATAAGATCAAAGGATCTCTTACAGTTAAATATTCATATTTCAGCCCTTCATGGAGATGTTGACGGAGAAAAATCATAGCTCTTACCTTATTTTGGGCGGATACAGTATTTTCCACCTTAATAGTATCACGAAAACTATTAGCGTCAAGGTGTATTTCAGCATCCAATACCACTCAGAATAATTTTTGCCACATATATCCAGGGCCGCAAAATCAAGTTTTGTCAGATTCGACATGATTAAACTATCAAAATAACCAAAATATAAGAATTAGTAATTAGTAATGAAAGATAACTATAACAAATAAATCACTTACTCTAAGTCTCAAAGAATATATACGTATAAGATGGTGCGTCGCAGTATATGAATGCATATGCATTAATGTTAAAGTAAAGTAGTTAGGCATGCATGTTCATTATATGTGGAATATGATGGCAAAGGAAACCAACGTAATATCTAGGTGTCTAATAACATCGTGCCTTTGCGGTGAATGGAAATAAAATTAGGGTTAGAGACTCATGCTGATAACGTGTTATGAATGAGAGAGAACTATATGAGATAGATTAGAGACAAAAGTGTAACCATTTTACTCATATGCAAGGGGTATATATAGTAAAGGGATACATTGTATTTAGGTAACAGAATATCTCCTAGAGATATGATACTATATGGACATCCATATAATATCTATTAGATATTTCATAACACCTTTAAAATTATTATTTTTGTTGAACACCATTTTTTTGCCGGAGTTTGACTAAATTTAAAAAATAAATCTGGGTATATATAGTCTTACTATTTTTTTTGTTTTGTTTATACTCTCGTCTCTTTCCTAGTTTCTAATTTACACAAATTCTCATTGAAGACGGGCACTATCCGTCACAAGCTGAAGACGGATAGTGCTCCTCTCACAATATGCAAGTAGGAGGGCAAGTGGGTGGCAAAATGGAACTCCCGACTTGCCCTCCCACTTGCACATTGTGAGACAGGCATTATCCATCTTCAACTTGTGACAGATAGTGCCCGTTTTCAGTGAGACAAGCTGCCTTATTTATCACCTCTGTTATTCTTCTTCATCTATATTTGACTATTTGAATACTTTATTTGATTTTCAATCAAAAGCTTAAATAATTTATTTGTAAAAATTGTTATTTCTTGATATGATAACCTCTCGTTTTGCTATTGTAAAGTTAGTTGGTCTCCCGTTTTTTTGTTGTTGGGGAAGTGTGTGTTTGTGCAGATTTGTATTTGTTTCCGTTTTATGTAGGATGGAATGTCTGAGGAAAATAACGATCCTTGACACACTGTCAAAGCTTGACTGCCACAAATGAGTTTCGTTTAGTAGTGTAGGAGGAACAATTGATAAGAGGTATTGAATGTGGTTTCAAAGCTTTTATAAGACTTTTTTTATATAAAAATTAGACCAAATGAGTTAGAAAAAAAATGTGGAAAGAGTATATAATGTTGAAGATAAGGAGAGAATAATTGGAGTTATAGGAATACAAGGATGAAAATGGAGATAAATTATGAAGGAAATTGAAAAATAAGTTTCTGGTCGTATTCCGACCAAATTCCGGCCATTTGGTTGTGTTTTACAATTTTATTTTTGTAAAGGTGCCAAAAAACAAGAAAATTTTTTAAATGTGGTGTTTCACAAACACTTTTTTTATAAGGTGGTGTTAGACAAAATATCCTTATGTTAATCTTTTAGTATATAGGGGACTTATGTAAATAGTTGGCATATACATTTTCTACAATCTACTAAGGTGAATATGCTGAGAGGAGGGACAACATATTGTAAAACAGTAGATTGAAGCTCAGTCTACTATTTCAATATGTTATTTACTAAACACCCTAAATATTGACTAGTCAAACATGTTAAATGTCCCCAATATGCTAAAAAATTATCAATCTACAATTTACCAAACAACTCCTTATTCCTACTCTACCCTTCTCATTTTCACACCAAATTTAGAGCAAACACCAAAAAAGAAAAGATCCACATCCTAAATATGCACCGATACCATCTACTTCGACACTGTATGCTCTAACGTCATTTGTTATTCTACTTCAACGTCCTCCGACTCGATTTAAATATCAACGATGTAGAAATTCGTTAAATTGTACATTAATTTCTTACCTTGCCTTTAAGCATATTAAATTTAACCTTTGGAGCAAAAAATCAATCGCACTTTTAATTATTCGTTGCAAATTACCCTAGGTCTGGAAACCAAAATCAGTCGCACTTGTCACACCTTGGCCTGTTTGCGTTTGTTGTATAGGCAATAAAAAATGTACCATTCATTGGCGTTTGATTCAAAGTATTAGAATGGATTCTAATACCATAGAGGTATGGAATTGGAACCTAATACTTGCTCATAAGTGGTTGATTCAATTATGAAATGGATATAATAGTAGCAATAAAGTGGAATGGAGTGTGAAACTTGGGTGTATATATGGGTTATAGGTATGAGATTCGAAGGGGTTGAAATGAAGTTAGAATCCATTGGGTATCTAACTCTATTCCAAAAGCTTTCAACCAAACACTAGAATGAATTAAATCCACTCTAATCCATTCCAAAAGCTCCAGCCAAACACAAAGATGATTTTGGTGTTCGTTGTGCAGAAATGTAATAAAATTGATGCTAAAACGTTTATTGATTAAAAACCCTATCTAAACCTAATTGCAAAAAGCATCTCTAAAAAAATTAATTCAATCGATTAAAAGACGACGTGTATTAATACAATGGTTTATATATAGGTGAAGGATAGTTACGAATAATAGGGGCAAAGTGTGTGGGATGTAGTAAACTTATGTGCGGGATTTAGCATTTGCATTTTTTATTTTGCAAGTGCTAATCCCCGCATACCCAATGAAATAATAACGCATTACATCTTTTGTTAATGACACAACAATACAACCTAAGTATAGGGACATGTTACTAATCACTGTCACACAAATATGAGTGACATTAGTAATTTCGAAGTGACATTAGTCACATTATGTCTTCCATTTACTAAATCTCACACACTTTGCCCCTAATTCCATAACTGCCATTCATCATAAAAAAGACTTCAAATGATTAATCACCCTCCTTTCTCTTACAAACCTAACCAATTTATTAACAAATTGACAATTTTGAGTCGTAATTCTCATACATCACACGTAATTTCTCCATTTAATCAAAGATTTTATTAATACCGTCTTTTAATTGATTTAATTAATGTTTGTTTTTTTACATTAAGGTTTGGATTGATGCTAGATTACGATTAACTAGTTTTGTGACCCGTGAAAGTCACAGATTTGGTTGTTTTTGTTATTTGTTTTGATGAATTGATCGCCATTGTAATACCCGACATTTTAGGGACCTTTGACCAACCTTTGACCTTACGGAACTATCCATATGATGGTATTTGGTAGAATATGTACTCTTCAGCGGAGAGTACTCGACCTAGTACACCGTACTCGGCCGAGTGCTGATGACACTTGACCGAGTGCAGCTTACTCGACCGAGTGCCTCCTTACTCGGACGAGTGTGACAGAGTCAGGCCGCGAATAATAAATATCGGGATGCTATTACGTTAATCATTATTTCTACAAAATATTTCCTTCCCTCTCTAAACCAAAACCTAATCCCTCCATAACTCCCCAAACCCTACCACCATATGAGACTACCACCGGGGGAATCACCGGGGGAGCCTAGCGGAAAGCGTGACCGCTTCGCCTTATAGGATAACTAGCCAGACCAAATAAGTACCTTCTTTATGGTTGTTGTTGACTCTAGTGACCGTAGTTGTAATAGGGACCGTTTTAGTGTTGTAGGTTCGGGTTGGAGATCTTATATGTCTATGTACGTATTGGTGTTGCATCGGATGTGGACTATGTGCACGAACGCTAAAGGTAGGATTTTCCTACTCAGTGCCTTATATGTTAATCATTGTGATGAGATTGTTACTGTGATGTTTTTAATTGTTGATGATGATGGTTACTATTGTGATGATGATGGTGTTTGGAGATTGGAGTTTGGAGTTTGGAGTTTGGAGTTTGGAGTTTGGGTGGTTACTTGGTTACTATTTTGGTGATCCGCCGGGAGACGGACCACACACCGAGTTCGCCTCTCGTAGCTCTCCCGCTGCGAGGGTGTGCACATTAATGTTCCGGGAATCTCAATGCAGTGAGATGAAATTTTGATGTCCAGTGCTGTGGTCTGGAATCAATAGGTGATTTGCGGGTCAGGGTGGTAGCCTGATACTGTTGAGGTGACTGCTGCGGTAGGCCTCCGGTTTCTATTAATTTGGTGTTACTTTGTTGTCGGGTACATTGATCGGCATATTTTGTTACTGACCCCTTTGTTGTTGAAACTGTGGTGATTTATTGGGGGATTGGGAGCAGATTGATTACAGGTTTATGTTCGTGATGATTTGGGTATAGTAGGGATGCGATGAGTCGATGATCACGTTTATTGCTGCAGAGTCTAGAGTTCATGAAACGAGTGGTTGTACTTAGATATGGTTAAATAGTGTTGTAATGAGGACTATATATATATATAAGTCTGTTTCATTATTGTCTTATGATGTTCAATTACTCGGGCAACCGAGATGGTAGCGCCCTTGTTTACGAAGGAAGGTCTTGCCGAAGGCTCCTTGGGAAGTGGGGGTGTTACAACCATAGTGTCATTCGCATTTCATTTGTTGTATATTTTTCTTAGATATATCTAGTGATATATATTAGTGGTCACATGGTATCTTGTGTTTTATCGATAGTCATTTATGTTTCCAAAAATATAAACACTATTCAAGTTATACTACTATTATTGAAACCTTGGTAATTTCATTCAACCCTATTTTGTTCATATCTTCTTATCTTTGTTTATTTTATATCTTTCTCCTTTATTATTATTGATATTGTTAATTTAGACATGAGCAGTTAAGTCTCTTTGCTTGAATTTAGGGGAGTCATGCATTAATTATTAGGTTATTAGATCGGTTTATTCCATCATGTCTTTATTGTTAACTGTAACATATAATTGCGATTAATTGATTAAAGGCCACAATTGATTAATTGATTTGTTAATTCTGACCTAAAATCGAATGCCAAGAAAGAATTTGACCTGTCACAAACATTAGAGTGCCCTAATAAATTGCGAGAGCAACATTTTAGGGAGATTAGCGATCCGAGAGGACCTTATTACTCCCATTTAGACCGATAGTTGAGACCGATCCACTGACCTTAGCTATGACCAGTTAATACCCATGGTAAACCGACAACACCATTTGTTACTTAGATAGATTTCACTTAGCAAATAGAACACTTGTGTCTCCCTGTGAATATGATCCTAACTTTCCTATCTATATTAGTTAGAGACCGTTGGTTATCTTTGATAGGTACGCGACTAGCCTATCAAATTTTGGCGCCGTTGCCGGGAAGACGTTATTTTATTTGCTTTTAACTTAGTTTGTCTTTTTTATGTGCTTAGGTTCTAGATTATTATCTTTCTTGAATATATTTTTCCACCAGTATGACCATCTTCTACTTTCCCCAATTTGAACATGAACCCTTGCATACTTATTGGGATAGACTTGAGTGTTTCACTAATCGTTTCATTACTTAACCTGATTTTCAAGTTGATAATTGGGAGGTGTGTCACATAATCTATGACGGTGTCTATGATGCAACACGAGCTAGAAGTGAAGAAAATTGTGAGAGGATGTTTAATTACTTGCCTTATGAGGAGCGCTGGGAACTCCTTAAATATTTTTAGCCCAAAATAGTCAGGAGTCAGAGCTGAGGTATAAGGCTGAAATGACTGAGCTTAAGGCGATTATGCAACAATTATTGGATATGATACCTTTAAATCAAACGAACATGGTCTTTCATGGTAAACTGACAATCATAGTATATTCTCTTCAAATTTTAGACTCGTTTCTGCTCTCTTACTTCTCTTTCTTTATTGCTAAGTAGTATTGGTTTAGTAAACAATCAAAACAACCCCAATCGTTACTTAGACGGACTCCTAGTTAAAAAAATAGAAATTTTAGTCTCCTTGTGGATACGTGTAACACCCCCATCTAGCAAAGTGCCTTATAAAGGCCAACCTTAGCAAACATGACTGCTACCATCTCGGCTGCCCGAGGTAGTACATATCAAATAGACAATAAAGAAATAACATTTATTTGGATGCATAAGTTTTAAGTGTTTACAACCTAAATAACCAATCCAAAGTCAATATAATAATCCAAAATCCAAAATAGCAAACTCTAACAAATGTCTCAAAAACTACGACACAACGGAAGCTAAAGACTCGTCATCCAGCGGCAATCACATCCGACCCAAAGCATGCTCAAATGAATTACCTACTAAACTCTTGCTCACCATTCCTCAATGGATCACAACAATTTTGCAAACAAAGAAGGGGTCAGTACAACCATACATCAATCACATCAATACAACAACAACACTATCATAACAAAATATCAGTATCATCTCCAGCCCTGCTGCTGCAAGACTGCAGACCTGGACACCATATCTCCTATCGGATTCCCATCACAATAGGTAATTGTTACCTATGCCATACCACAACATTGAACATCAAAATTTGTGCTCATCTCAACGAGCGTTCCCGGTTCATTAATATGCATATCCCTCTTGTGACTATAGTCACAAAAGGCGAAACTCGGGGTGTGGAACCATCTCCCGAAAATGGTCCACCAATCTCAGTTTGTAACCAATATCACAACCAATGTTCCAATCATCATCATCAATCATAACACAATCATCATCATCAATCAATAACAAACTAATATACAATTGTACTGATTAGGGAAACCTTACCTCAAGGCCATTCCGCAAAGTATGACAAATGCAAGACTAAAATCGATCCTCTACGAAATCTCTTCCTAAAAATCATACAATAATTTAAAATCAATAACTACTCATAGTTATTCTAATTCCAACCCTAATTCAGATTAGGGTTCCACAATTCTACCCAAAAGTCAATGACAATACAGTTAGGGATTAAAGACTTACAATAGTCAACGCACGAATAACCACGAACTAGAACAAGGACGATCTTCAGGCTTGTCAATGGGATTAAGATGGTTAAGAGTGATTAAGAGTGTTTTAGGGTTACTAAAGTGTTTAGAAACTGACAAAATATATTTATAACCCTTAATCATCTTAATCTGAAACCGCTCAAAAAACCAATCAGATCGGTGCACTCAAGAACACCTGGCCGAGTACATTGCATTCGGTCGAGTACAACACATACTCAACCGAGTGCCACTTAGACAGTAGTCTGCTAAGTGACACACACCACCTACTCGGTCGATTACACCCTACTCGAACGAGTACGGACACCCACTCGGTCGAGTACCAAGTACAGAGTATTACAATACGATCCCGACTTCCCTAACTATATTAGTTAGCGTCCTCTTGGTTTTCTTTCATAGGTGTACGATTACCTTGTCAATTACGAGGATATGAGAAGCGTTTTTTGAGCGGGGACGAGTTTTTGGGTCTTAAGGGTGGTGTTTTTGGTGTCTGTGGCTTTCTCCATGTGGTAAGACTGAAGTGAGGAGTGGTTGTTGGCATAGGTTAGACGCCAGCGACGACGTCAACGTTTTTGTGGTGGTAGATGAGGTGGTATGTGGTATTGGAAGTGGGAGATGAAGAGCTCTGTGGTGTTGGTGGCGGGAGTTGGCGGTGGATGTAGTGTTGGGTGGTTAGTAGGGACAGAGAATGAGATATCCTGGGGAAAATCACTATAGAGTGATTATGAACAATCCATTCTTGAAAGTAGAAATTAAATGGAAAAAAAAAAGATCAAAGGAATATACTCAAAAATTATGCATCCTATTTTCGCCAAAGTGCTAAACTTAAATAAGAAAAAAATACTCTTAAAACAAATTTGCCTATTATAATGATATGATGATTAATTCATACATGTAAAAAATGCCGACATACTGCTATTATTATTGTTATGTTCATGAAAAAACTAACTTTTCATCAAAATAATTTAAGGAAAATAAGTTTCATGATATACAAAAAGTCACTATAACATATATTTATCATAACATTAGTGAACTCTCTTGATTGTTTTTTCAATTTCAATATTTTCTCAAATTAAATGATAAGGACGAGAAATGTGAAATTTTAATGAGTTTTCAATTGAATATCTATTAATAATAAACGAAAAAAATAAGAATCTATATAGTTCTATACTAGTAAACAATTAAGGTAATAATTACATAGAATTCCCATCCTCCTTATACTAAAAGATTAAGAGCTTACTAAAAGTTTTCCGTCTAAATGATTTATTCTATAAATAAACTTTTTTATATCATATTTACAACTAGGTCTACTATTCCAAACAATAAATAACTCTATTCTTTATAAAAAAAATGGTATGATATTTTTTCAATTTTTATAGACATATTTATAGAATATTCTGATTTTGTTACATAAATTAAATTATACGTATTATGCGATTGAAATATTTTACTGTTATTATTTTTTTTATCCAAATGTGATGACCACGAACACTTTTTTAGCAAATGTTTTCTAAATAATTCTACTATTCTGTCTTTTGATATGAACTTATGTACTGCAAGTTAATAGTATTCATAGATATTTTGACATCAATAACAAAAAAAACTTTTAAATTATATATATTTTTTCTTACATTCAAAGTTAATATCTATCTCTGCTCTATAATACCTGAACATTTAAGTTTTGGTTGCTTTTTAAAAAAAATTATTTAGTGTATACTAACTTTGAATTACCAATGTCACTATTTCATATTTATATTATGCTTTTAGTGGATATAATGTTACAACAACAATATTTTTTTTCAAATAAAGTTAACAATATTTCAGTAAAACCGACAATAAGTAAATGTTGAACCTTTCTTTTCTACTTGTTAATACAAAACATCAATGTAAATTATATAAATAAGTTTTGATTGGTGTTATGTTTGTAATATTTTAATTTAAAAAACGACATATCGGTGCGAGATCTATACTAATGTGCTTATTGTGTGACTAATTGCAGTAGGATGTTTATTGTTTAAACTCCGTTTATAGATCAAATTTACGAAACTTGCAATCAATCGAATAAGAAGACTAATCTGATGACAATTGAGGAACTGATTGTTGTACCCAGAAAAAATCCCAAATAATTGAACAACTTAGTTGAGAAAGTAGGGTCAACTCAAGGTTCCAAGTTGTGACAATTGTATTCAATCAAAATTAGAAATGGGTCGATCAGCATTCTTAGGAATTGCAGTTTGTGTCGCATTATTGGGTTTTGCATATAATAAATTCATCCTCAAACCTCATAACCACAAACCCTTGGTAGTAGAAGCTTTTTACTCTTACCTCTCTCTACTTTGTCAATTGTAATGTACTGTATTAATCATGTTTATGTTTATTATTGTGACTGATAATCATATGTTATGATCACATTATTTGTGCAGAAACTGTTCACACCCCAAGAATTAGCCCTTTATAATGGAACAGACCACACATTGCCCGTCTTCCTCGCAATTCTTGGGTACATTTCTTCCTCGCTTTTCTTCCTTTTTATGCCTTCATTTTCTCTCAGACTTTGTTTTGTTTCCTCTAGTTGTCGATTCATTTCCGGAAATTATAACTGAATTCTTATGAGGCTTTATGGATACACCCTCATTTTGTTTGACTCTAGTTTGAAGGGGATTGTTACGGGCAATGGGTATGTTATTGCCATTGCTGTAGTTTCTAAGTCATAGCATAACATAGTTTTAGCAACGACATAAGCCCCCGGGTAAATGGTTAATCTTTTACTTCTTGGGCGTGCCATTTGTTGCAAGTATTGTTATTGCAAAGGGTGGCTGGGTGGTTGAAATAGGAAAATGGTATGTAAACCGGTGTATTATCTTACATTGAGCAATACATTATCGCTCCACATCTGAGGCAAACAAAAGAAAAAAAAGGAAGAGATTCTTCAGTCGTACACAAATCCTGTTTGCTTTAACGATGGTTATAGTGGTGGTCTGGTGGAGCATAGAGAAATACTAGAAGACTATTCAATGTAATGTGATCCGTCTTTTTGTGTCATATTGTGTTTTATTTAATTAGATCTATATAACAGTAAATTATACGGAGTACTTTTAATCCGTTTGTCTCTTATTTCCCCTGGATCAGCTCTGTATTTGATGTGACGAAAGGAAAGTCTCATTATGGCGTTGGAGGATCATACAATCACTTTGCTGGAAGGTTAATATTTTGCTGCTGCTCTGCTCTGTATTTTTTTTTTGCTGTGGTGGTGTGTGTGTGTTGGGAGGACGAGGGGGGGGGGGGAGGGTATGTAGGTTTAGATCTAAATTGCTTAGAACCAATGTTAAATTGTGACTATTGCCAGATAGTCTTATCGAATTCCAAATATCTGCAAAAACATGCGTAATTACTACAAGGATGCTAGCAATGTCAGAGATGGCAAAACTAACCCAACCAAAACCTGACTCGGAGTAAAATAGAACAGCCAGAAGTTTATCTGATACAAATTGACGGAGCCCTGATTTATTGATTTGAACCAAAACCTATATAGTTATGGCCTCAACTTAGTATCTTACTCAAAGAAACCCAAATGACTCGCTTGCTAGGTCTAAGCAATGGTCCTTTTTTGTTGTGCAATTGAGATATGCGCCGTTCATAATATCAGCCTCTTCCTGTCATAATGGGCGTGTGTGAAAATTCTTTTTGCCACAAAGCATATGACTGTTGGATGGATCTCTATGAAAGGTTGTTGGTGTGACACTTGTTTGTACTATGGCAATGGAACAATTCAGTGAGCCATGGGTTCTTAATTTCTTTTGCAATGCTAACATATAGGACCTAGCTTTTTTGTGATAAAATCACCCCTAGAAAGCATAGGTTGTTCATGTCGGCTGTTGAAGCGTTTTTCTGGATAAGAAGACTGCTTTAATTTTTACGGTTAACAATGAAATTAGCTGCAGTGGATTCCTGTGTTTCCTACTCATTGGACGATCAAATAAATGTCCTGGAAAACTAAAATAGCATTACCTTCATCCCAAAATTTGGTCCCCTTTTGACTTTGGTACTAAACCATTATTTATTTTATAATATGTGTATAAGTAAAATGTAAAATTTGTCAGGTTTGATTCATCAAAACCACTATTTTCTTATCATCAACTTTAAACTATTATACCTATCGGATATTATGATAAAATATCGATCAAAGTCTGACCATCAAAGTCAAAGGGGGACAATATAAATAGGATGACGGAAGTATCAGTGGCTGAACCATACTGAAGATGGCGGAAGGTTGACGCGTTCTAAACTCAAAATGTTTTGAAGATGGAGGAAATTGCAATACACTAGTCTCAAAAGCTTTTGAAGCATGAACATCTTTTGTATAGAAACTATCTTATCTATTGTGGTAGTCTAATCGTCAAACAATATCGATGCAGCTATAAAAGGCTAAACTGCCTGTTTTAGGTAGCCTAGCTGTAAATGACTGATGTCTGCTCCTTCTAGCCTAAAAAGTAAAATTTTTGCACTTGTAAGGCTAGATTTCCCTATATTATGGCCAATGCTTGAGAAATAAATCAAGAATTATTGGAAAAAAAACGGAAAACTACTTTCTGGAAGAATACATGATCTCAATCTGTGAGACAATGACTTTAGTGTTATTTATTTAGTCAGTGGAAACTGAGAAATATTTCTGTTATAATTATCGTTTCTTTTACTGAATATATTTACACTCATGGCCCTTACTATCTATCTTATGGTCGTTTAATTGCAGAGATGCTTCACGTGCATTTGTTTCAGGAAATTTCACAGGTAAGAGAATTTCAGATGTCAGAAAGGCTCAGCGGTTATTCATCTAGAAGTTTCCCTGATAAAACTCTTTCTGTAGAGATGCTACATTAGGTTTTTTATATTTGGATAGTCTTTTGTGTATGAAAATAATAACAACTACAAAGCCTAATTTTTAATAGATATGATTTGGGTCACCTAACGTGAAAATTATATTGAAACGTTAATGCGACAAAGGAAAACCGTGAAAAAAAGCGGAAAGTAGGGTAACAAGATAGTAAGACAAAGCAAGATGGGCCAAAAATAACTGTGAACAGAAAAAAAAGTCTTGAAAATAAAAAAAGACTTTTGGATGAGAGCTAAGAGAAAAATTAATTGGGATACGAAAGTGATGAAAACTAGGAGGAAAAACATTGTTATTATTTTGATAGAAAATTAAATATTACTGAAGAAATGAAGTTGTAGAGAACAATTGGACAAAGGGTCATCAGTTGCAAACAATTTCAAAGAAGTCCAATTCTTTGCAAATAAGTGAACTAAACCAGTCCGAGTTTCTGTTTAAAATACACTTCAGAACGTGCAATCTTCACGCACAGCAAATTTAATTTGGCCAAAGGTTCTCTGTTATGTCAAATTAGATCCTAATCATTTACATTTTCAAATCCTTTTAGTATCAATTGCACTCCAATTTTAGGTTTATGCTTTCCTTTTACTTCTACAGTTCCACGTACTGACTGAAATGTCACTGATCCAGAAGATTTTAGCTTCCATTTTGTCTGTCATTCACCGGGATAAATTTTATCTTCGAAACCAGAAAACTTGGTTTACTAAGGAATCAGACTAGAGTTATTTAACTAAATTACATGCTTATTTAGTGGTAAAAGGATTACTAATTATGCTGCTGTAACAGTTCTGATGAAGAACTTGGTTCAGTATCACTATGAGTGACTTGCCTACCATTTGTTCACTTTTATTCTGGTTAAGTGTTTGCAGTTACTCTCGAATGCAGGAGATGGACTCACAGACACGCTACACGGGCTATCTAGTAGTGAGGTAACTGATCTCCTTTGCTTGTCAACATGGATTTGTGTAAGATGCTTAAATTTTGGAATTACATATCATTCCTTTGTGTATTGCCCGATAGTAATGTTGATATGACTTTCATACTCAAATGAAGCTTTTTTTATAAGATGCTGGATTTTCATTCTTTCATCTTAAAGTTTAAACAAAATCATGTCAGGGAATTTTCAAAAAGTCTGCTTTCACGGCTAGTAATTTATGAGCTATTTCATTTGCTTCTGCAGGTCAAAAGTGTAGTAGAATGGCGCGATTTCTACGTCAGAACGTACAAGTGAGTTGCCTGAACTGTTGTAATTAATTTATCAACAGTTTTGTTAGTCATATTTAGAATCATGCAAAGGAGTCCCTTGCTTGCGAAATAATCCACCAAAGTGGGGAAAAAGATTCAGGGAAAGACCAACAAAACCGTGATCGGTTTATGTTGAGCAATATGTGGACTAACTCCTGATAAAGTAGCACTATAAAAGATCGTCAGACAGGTCTGCGGATCAACTTGTCAAATTTTATTGGAATCCGATATACCCAAGGAAGAGCTTGCTTTGCTACCTAAAGATAAAGTCATTCATGGGTTGACCCGGCCATTGGACAATCCATGAATGTTTTGTAGCAATAGACCCGCCTGCTAAACTTGTCCCAAGTAATTATTTCAGTCTTCAGCATCGCATTTGGTATTCCACGTTTTGTAGCAGTTTGCAGACTTGATGCAGAAATATGTTTTTATAGGAATATTCCATGTGGAAGTAATATTGAGAATTCATATGCAAAAACTTACGTAGACCCGGCCCGCTAAATTGTCCCAAACCCGCTTGTCAACGAGTCCCCTAATTTCCATTGTGTCTGGCCCGTGTCTGGCCCATTCTCACATCACCTCTATTTAAAAATCAGCCAAGACCACAGAATTTGAATCTCTTTAACATATTTTAATCCTTTGATCTAATGGGAAACACCCCCTCCCCACAACACAATAAGAATGTGAAATGAATCCAGACATTATAGCAAGGTAGAGAAACTTTGCTTATCTAAAATGGGGATTTTTTTTTTCACGAGTGTACACTTTTTGACGTAAGATGGTCTACCCTTTACTTCGTTACTTGAAAGTGTGTGGCGTGGATTATTTGTGGTATGTGTAAAGTGTAAGGTCTGCTGAGATTTCCACTTCACGTGATTCTGCAGATATTAAATCCTGTCCTGGGTTATTTTACAGATTTGTCGGTAGGCTAGTTGGTCGATATTATGATGATCAAGGGCAGCCTACAAAACATTTGAAGGGTGCGGAAGCAAAGGCAGCGAGAGGTGCACAGCTCTTGGAGAAGCAGAAAAGTGAAGAAGAGAAGGTTCCAAGTTGCAATTCGAAGTGGAGTCAGGATGAGGGTGGAGAGGTAAGATTTTGTCGAGTGTGCAAGTTATGACTTTCTTGAACTCTCTTGGTTGTATCCTTTTTGGCCGATTTCCTATGTGAATTTTCTCCTCATAAAAAAATGTCTTCGGAATCTTCCCTAGCAGTGGTTTTATAATGCTTCAAAGTGTATCACTATTTGTTGTATTACGTTCATGTTAGCTAATAAATTAAGGGTGGTTCTTATAATAACCTAGGTTTAAAGATCCGTCAGCTTCAAACTATTGTTGTACGACAATATTTTGTAGTGTAGTGTAGTGCATGCAAAATGCAAATTATGCTAGAACACTTTTTGACGGGAGCTTTTAGGGCCTTGATAATAAGATAGAATTTTATCAATAGCTTGCTTTGTTAAATCCTTGACTTCTGTTAATTACACTCTGACTTCATTGTCAGGTATGGTGTGACAGCGGCTATCCAAGGCTGATGCAGAGACCAGTTGAGATTGCATTGACAGGAAAAGCGAGCAAGCGATGTGTATGTTTGAAAGAGGAAGAACTGGAAAATCCTGGTTTACAGGTTTATGAAGAATGTGACTATCTCGCGAAAGCATGCAAAGTATAGATATACATCAGAAACTAATGTTATATTGACTCACATTTTAGCTACTATTTTTGAAGTCTTAATTGTCGACGTAGCGATATGTCAGTGCAAAGAGCTGAAACATGTCTAATTTGACATTCTGGCGTTGTCAGCCCTTTCTTGTTGTCCAACAATCCTGGTTTTATTAGCAAAGTTGGTGATTTCTGATTTCTGATTTCTGATTTCTGATGTCGAAGCAAAACTACGAAAGTGCCAAGTTATTATGACAAAAATCAACCAATTTGAGATTGTGTAATGCGGAATTCTGTACACGTAGAAAGTCGCGATGAACTACCATTTTCGAGTCACTTCTCCCATCCTTTATTAAAAGATTAATAGGTCTCAAAAAAATTTCCACCTGGGTTTATTGGGGTTGGTGGGTACGAGTGTCAGGGAACAAATGTTAAGGCAATTGGTTTTCGGTGAGGCTGAATCTTTATGAGGGTGGTGGTATTGATAATACAATTTTATTATTACTATTATCAATATTACGAAAAAAAACGAAGTTTAAAAAGGCAGCGACATGTTAACTAGAGAGCAAGTCACCTAGGTTGATAAAAACGTACCCAAAGTTAAATTTATTTTCTTAGTTCAAATTGTAGTTTGAATTACTACTAGAATAACATCCACAAAGCAAATTATTGATGTTATATTTTCCCTTTTCAATAAAATGTAAAGTTTCTTGTATGTTACTCTCCCTTACGCCATATTAAACCGAAAATAATAATGTGATTTGACAAATGGTTTTTTTTAATAAACTAAGTTATATTTTTGACTTTTATACCCTTATTGAAACTACATTTAAATTCTTCAATTTGATTACCAATTTCACAATTTAAATATTTTTTATATTAGACATTTCGATAAAAGTAGGGAATTTGACGGATAATAAAATATTTCTATATCCGTATTATTTTTATTATTAATATTTTTAAAATAACGAGTTTAAAAGAATGTAGTCCCACAATTTTCCCACCACCACCGTTAATGGATCCCATACACATGTGACATGACAATGTGAGATAGAGAGGAAAACTTGTTGAAAGAGAAATAATCTATTTATTTTATTTTATTATTATTTGATTCTTTTAATTTGGTCTCTATAATTTGATCTAATTTTGTGCTCGCCAATTTTGAATTTCAGGTATATAATTTCATGTCTTGTAAACTTTGTTCAATTTATTCTGGATTATCAGCTATTTGATATCTCAATATGAATGCTAAAACATGGGGAAAATGAGGACAATAATTTCATGTATATATAATTTGTGTCATCAAGTCAATGGAACAGTTGTTTTTTTCTTTTACAGAGATGATCATTAAGGATTGAAGATATATCGACATTTGCATTGTTTGAATTTGCTGATGTTGGAATTGTAGTTGATTCATTGTTTGAATTCGATTGAAAATTTGAATTGGATTGGGATTTTTGGTTGAATTGATTATTAAGATAAAGAAAAATAATGAGTCAATCAAGGGTGTCGAATTCGAGCGATCATGAGGATGAAAAGACGGAAAGAGAATTCTATGCAAATGGTACTTTTATGAAAACTGCAGAAATTGAAGCAAAGCTTGATGAGGGTAACATTCAGGAGGCTGAGTCGTCTTTGCGTGACGGTTTATCCCTCAATTCTGAAGTATTCTTTCTTTCCTTATTCTGCTCTATTCTTTCATTTCCTGTTTTTGCATCATGTATAGCTAAATTGCCCGCTTGTACAAGGTGTGAACTCCAGACCCATTTTCGTCTCGTATTTTAACCAACCGGGTCAACTTCCATGCTCTAAGGCGGTCTTTTGTATTAAATTATGCAACAATGTGCTAAACTAGCATCTTTTTCTTGTTCCAGGTCCCTCTTGTGAATTTGAGATTATAATGTCAAATCTGTTTTAAGGCTTAATAATGCGCACTGTGTAAAATTTTGTTAAATTTGATTTATGTGAGGCATATTGTTAAATTTGAATCTATGCAAACAGTTAAACATTGATTAGAGTTCTACAGTTGGAAAAAGTTATTTTAGTGATCATTGAATTCAAGGCACCTTTCTCATACTCATAATACTGTTTTCTCCTTTTTTCTGTCATCAAGTTAGGAGAAAATTGCAATCTGAGTCTTCTTGTTGATTCCGTTAGTCTAGAACTTTTGTGTTTAAAAACAGGTGTTTATGTTAAAAGGCAACAAACCAAGCTAAATAAATGGCAGCAAAATGATAATGTAGAAACCATAAAGGGATCGTTGTTGCTGTTATACCTAAATGTTTTCTTAACTGCCTGGTCTCTACTGAAGGCTGTAATGTGACTGACATCTTGTTATCTCACCCATACTAACTAAAATCCTACTACACCATCGGATGTAGGAATACCCCAGCGCCTAATTTGAAGAAGATACAACATTGACTCCAACTTAAGGCGGGGTAGAAGGGGTTAGATTTACGCTGCCTTACCCCCATAGTAAAGACACATAGTGGATCTTCAGATGACCTATAATGAAAATTGTCACGTTAAATGCATAAACACTGCTACTTCAAGACACAAGACGCATACAGAGTGATTATTTCGCCACGGTGGAAATGAAAACAAGTTGCTTATAACTTGCCTATGGAAATCAATTCCAGCACTCCACTAAAATTTTGTCATGATTGGTTTCTCTTGGGAACTTGATAGAATATACCTTGGCTAACTTTCTTCACAGCAAAAAAATTATGTATTCTTTACTTCATGATTGTTTCATTTTGAGGACTTATTTTCTTGTTTCTAGACGACGTCGGCTTTAAGTATGTTTAACTTAGATCCTCGAAACATGTTCACAGGAAGCGAGAGCCCTTTTAGGAAGATTAGAATACCAGAGAGGTAATATTGAAGGAGCTCTTCGTGTATTTGAAGGTATTGATCTTCAAGCCGCTGTCCAGCGTTTTCAACCATCTCCTACTGAAAAGTCAGTAAAAAAGGGCCGCCCTCGGGGTGATTCTGTGCATGATGTCCCACAGCATGCTGCTGGCTTAATTCTTGAAGCTATATTTCTGAAAGCCAAGTCCCTTCAAAAGCTTGGAAGACTAACAGGTACGTCCCCGGCTCTGTCTGTCAGTTCACTTTGTTGGGATCCTGTCTTTACCTTTATTTTTTTTTCCTATCAAGAAGAGAACAATAGAATACCAAAATTTATATGAGACTGTCTCACATGTGAGGCCAACCCTAACCCTACAACTGAAAGAGGAATATAATAACATACAATGATTCAACCATTCACCGTACAATTGAAAGAGGAATATAATAGCATACGCCGATTTTGTTGGTCTCACAAGTGAGACACTTTCATAGATGACTCGCTGATGCAACAACTACCACATTAATCTAGTGCTTCAAAGGCTCCCCCAAATTGTGGGGGTGGGGAGTAGATTGGATGTAGGCAACCTCACACCTTCCAACAAAAATAACATTAGCATAGTGGTTCAAGGGCTCCCGCAAATTGTGGGGTGGGGAGGAGATCGGATTTACGCAACCTTACCCCTTCGTACACAGACAGATTGTTCCAGAATTTTAAAATGAAAATTGGAACAATTGACTGGGTGGTGAGTGTATGTAAAATGAACGTTACTTTACGGAACGTGTCTCACTAATCATAGAATAATTTTTCAGAGGCTGCTGGTGAGTGTAAAAGCGTCCTGGATGCAATTGAGAAAATATTCCAGTATGGCATACCTGATCTGCAAGTGGATACTAGGTTGCAAGAGACCGTTAGTAAAGCTGTAGAACTCTTTCCTGAGCTTTGGAAGCAAGCTGGGTGTCACAATGAAGCGATTGATGCTTATAGGCGTGCACTTCTTAGTCAATGGAATATCGATAATGATTGTTGTGCAAGGGTTCAAAAGAAGTTTGCAGTGTTTCTGCTATATAGTGGTGTTGAGGCTGCACCACCCAGTTTATCAGCTCAAGTTGAGGGTTCTTATATTCCAAGAAACAATTTAGAGGAAGCAATTCTACTGTTGATGATACTTATACGCAAATGTGCCCTTGGCAAGACCAAATGGGACCCATCAGTCATGGAGCACCTTACGTTTGCATTATCCTTGTGCAATCAGACCTCCGTTTTGGCTAAGCAGCTTGAAGAGATTTTGCCCGGTACTTTTAACCGTATTGACCGTTGGATTGCTTTAGCACTTTGCCACAGTGGAGCAAGTGAAAACAAAGAAGCATTGAATTTATTGCGGAAGTCTTTAAACGAAAATGAGAGGCCAGGTGATCTTACGGCATTATTGTTAGCTTCCAAAATTTGCAGTGAGGATCCTCTTGAAGCTTCTGAAGGAGTAGAATATGCAAGAAGAGCTCTTGTATGTGCCACGGGAGATGAAGAGCATTTAAAAGGCGTCGCTCTTCGTGTATTAGGACTTTGTTTGGGAAAGCAGGCTAAAGTGTGCTCCTCGGACTATGAAAGGTCTCGGTTGCAGTCGGAATCGTTAAGGTCATTGGAAGAGGCTCTTGGGTTTGAGGGAAATAATCCAGATCTTCTTTTAGAGTTAGCAGTTCAATATGCAGAGCATCGAAATCCGAATGCTGCTTTGCGGTATGCAAAACAGTTCATTGATGAAACCGGTGGGTCCGTATTGAAAGGTTGGCGGTTACTTGCCTTGATTTTGTCCTCTCAGAAGAGATACTCAGAAGCTCAAGTGGTCATTGATGCCGCGTTAGATGAGACTGCAAAATGGGAGCAGGGACAACTGCTTAGAATGAAAGCCAAGTTAAAGATCTTTCAGTCAAAGCCTTTGGATGCAGTCGAAACTTATCGTTACCTGCTAGCATTGGTTCAAGCTCAAAGAAAATCTTTCGGTCCTGTCAAAAATAATAGTCAGGTCTGTCAATCTAAAATCCACGACTTTCTACTTCCTAAAAGTTGTCAGTAATCAGTATAGGAAACTATACATAATTCCTTTTTGGTGCTTGGTAAGACCAAAATTGTTGGGTATCATAAATGTTTTACATAATGACTATGAATACAACACTCATCACAATATGGTTTTTGATTCTTATGTACTTGCCATGTTTTCCCCAAAATTCTTTGTAAGTAGACATATATTCCTGTTTCTTTTTCTGAACCTTAATCACAATGGCTTAAGCGTGATCAAATGACATTAGTATTATATTGCAGGTTGATGATGACAATGTTAATGAGTTTGACGTCTGGCTTGGTCTAGCAAATTTATACTCTAATCTTTCTCACTGGAAGGATGTTGAGGTCTGTTTGGAGAAAGCGCATTCACAGAGGCAGTTTTCTGCAGAAACTCTACACACTGAAGGTGAGTGGCAATATGTTCGCCGAACAATATTATTATGCCTTATTTCTTTGTATCAGCTTTGTATCAGAGCTTGAATTTACTCCTTCCTGCTAGCATCTGGGTTGTGTGTCCTTTCCGTAAAATTTGCCAAGGACTGCTTAGTTGTTATTACTAACTTTTGTAGATGTTGTGGACTAGCTATGGTTTCTTTTCAAGTCTCACATGATCTAGGATGTAATTGACTTAATAATTGTGGATATCTTATAGAAGTCATCTAGCTTTAGCTGATACATATTGATCATTGATACTTAATTAGTGCATTTGAAACCCGTCTGAATCAGGGTTGCCCCTTTGCTCCCTTTACACAAAAAAAAAAATTGTACTCATATAGTATGATCCACAGTTTTCCAACTATAAAGGGCCAAAATTATCACTAGAATATCCAATTTTGCCGCCTCTTTGCTCAACAACTTAGTAGTTTGTAGTCTAGTCGCCTTATTTGTAAAGGCCGTAGGAAAACAGCCCCTTTCTAGTTAAGAAATGATGCTAAAGTAATGTGCAGTTGTATCTAGCCATCAGATTGCCAATGGTTTGTCTGATTTAACATATGAAAATGACAGCTTATAACTCATTTAAGATCGGGTGAGAGCAAGCGAGAGAAAGAGTAAACTTTTGATGTGTGTGTCATTTTATGTGTCTAGTGGGTGGAGATAACTCTTGGATGTTTAACAAAGCTTACAAGTTACAACAAGGACAACAGGCCTTTGAAGAGTCTTAGAATTGCGCCTAAGCTTAGGTAAGAGTCGATGTATGCAATTCTGAAAAAGCACTCAAAGGCTGTTTCTGTTTGCCCATGTTATAAATTGGCAAATGAAACACAAACAATTTAGCGAGCCATGTTTGTTTTATTTCAATAAGTGGGTGTTTGGCCACACTTTTAGAAGTGTTTTCAACAATAAAAAAATAAATTAGAAATTGGGTCAAACACTAGCACTTAAGGAGCGGGAAACTATTTTTATAAAGTTTAAAAGCTATAAATATAACCCCTGAAAGTAGAAGCACCAAATTATGGAAAGAAAAGGCCACTGTGAACTATCACCAATAGTATTAAAAAAAAGGCCACTTGTCCCATAATCAGATTATGGAAAAACTCATTTTCAAGGAAAATCACGTTTACTCTAACTAGGCCAGACATCTCTTGCATAGCGAGTGTTTTACTTCATTAAGAGCGAAACTAAAGGAAAACCATATAACATTCTAACTGATTTGCACAAGCTCCTTCTGATACTTGCCTCAATGGTTGCCATGAGAATGAGTTTTCACACAATGGAATTGTTATGCTTATTTAGGAATAATGTATGAAGGTCAAGGACAAGTAAAAGAAGCTTTGGCAGCTTACACAAATGCCGTTTTACTAGATCCAAATTATGTGCCCTGCAAGATACTGCTTGGTGCACTTCTATCGAAGATGGGACCAAAAGCATTGCCTGTCGCGAGAAGCTTGTTGTCAGATGCATTGAGAGTTGAACCTACTAACCGCAAGGCTTGGTATTACCTTGGTATGGTTCACAAGGATGATGGAAGAACTATTGATGCTGCTGAATGCTTCCAGGCTGCATCCATGCTTGAAGAGTCTGAACCCATTGAAAGCTTTGCGTCCGTCATCTAAACTGCAGCGTGTCTCATTTTCCATTCGAAGTACATTTCCTCTCTTCAAGAGTAAAAAGATGCAGGAGGTATTCTTTTTTCTTCTTTTTTTTTCGCTATAATTTTTTTTATGAAAGTCCCAAGGAAAAAAAAATTCATCTTTACATAACCCTTTGTTCCCAGCAACACCAACCCAGGTAGAAGAGAGTTAACTTCTAAGCATTGAAGCTATAGAAAATACAACTTTGAAAATGTAACTTTATTTTATTCAATTATTTAATATAGAAGCATAAGTATTGGTGGAATTCTATAAATTGTAAAACGAACTGTAATTAGTGAAAGATTGTTGCTCACTTTTGTAGAATTGCTTTCAGATTGTCTTTACATTTTGTTGATTGATTGTTAGTGTTAGTACGGATTAGTGAGGTCAATGAGAATTTGTGATTAAAGAGTTACTTATAATACGTTAAATATGATTGTTCCTGAGAACGATTTAGTCTTGTAACCTTTACTTGAGTGGACAAAGAAACGAGATCACATACTAAAGTTTAGACAATTATAATTGCACATTTATTAATTTTCTCCTCACTATTATTATAATTTCACACACTTTATTCAAGACTTACGCTTATGTAGCTTTACATTGGAAACTTCATACCCTGATGATCAGAATTGTTGTTCGTGATTTTTGACCCGTTGCTCTCCCATGAGACTGTTGCATGTCTGTAATAGTGTAATAGCGTACTATAACTTGTGCACTTCTTTTAATGATAGTTATTTGTTGAAGTGCATAAACAACTATAAGGTGCAGACGTAGGCAAGTACGTAGCTGGTGAAATTATGAGGAGTGATACTCATGGCTTGGGTTCAAATCAGGTCGACATAATATTATTTTTTTGATTAGCTTCACAAGATTCACCACATAGCTCTCAACTCTACATCTATTTCTTACGTGCCATACTCCATACTAGACTGCAACCACCAAACAGCTCAATACAAGTCTTATGAATGATCCCATATACATTTCTGAGCATTGCTTTAGCAGAAACAAGACCTCTAATGTGAATCTGCAACCAGTCGGTTAATCTCTCATTGCATCTTCTAATATATGTATATATGCATTCATGGAAGAGATACTTATGACTCTCATCATGCATTCAACAGATAAAACAACGGGTTTGCTCAGTTACCCCCATTCAATTCAATCTAGGCAAAGTACCCGTTTAATTAGCCAAACAATGAAATTATGATTTGGTGTAATAAATCTGATGTAGGTATAAGCGGTGTGGTAAGAGTGTCGGTCTCAGGGACGGTTGGTGTCTAATATCGACCTAATAGTCTACTAAGTCTCTTGCAAGGTCGCAATGTAATTTGGGTTTGGGTTGTTGACTAAACTAAATAACAATAATTAAAGGCAAATAAAAACAACAAATAGAATCTAAAGTAAGAAAGATTGAATTTTTATCAAATAAGAGAGAAACTAGGGTGAGTGGGTTCATATGGGTGGTATGGGTCGAGTGAAATAGTCGGGCTTAATAGTTTAAGGGTCGTCTAGTCTAGGAAAGTGAATTGAGGCTTTCGATCTTACAATTCTCCCTCAAACCGACTCTAACTAGCTATCGCGTCACTAGATACGGTTTGCCAAACTAGCGGTTTTTCTACATAGTACCCCTATGTTTTTAAGTTTTCTATATGGTACCCCTTTACTTTTGGAAACACATGTGGTACCCCTAATTTTTACTAAAAACTAATTAACGTGACTCTACTTCAGTATTCAGTCAAATACTTCCGTTACTATGTTACTAAGTTGTTCATGTGTTATTTATCTTTTTTTATTTTTATTTTGAGAGAATGATGTGGCATTTAAATTGTCTTTTTGATTGAACATTGATTATACTACATTTTTCCCTCCAACTTTCCCAAAATTTCCCTCCATAATTCATTATATCTCTTGTTTCCTCCTCCCTCTCTCCTGCAACTCACTTTTTCACACCTTCTCTCTCATTCTCTGCGTTTACGCCATTGAAGCTAAAAAAAAGGTCAGTAGCTTCTATCTCATCTCTCTCCTGCAACTAAGTTACCCTTACTTCTTTTATTTGCCATGTCTTCTACATCACATTGGAGGAGTAGTAAGCCCATTGAAGGTCTCCTTTTTAAGAATCAACGTTGCAACCAATGTGAAAAGAATGCAGTTATGAAGATTTCCGTGTCAGTGAGTAACCCTCACAAGGCATATATTAAGTGTCAAGAGTATAATTACTTTGTAAGTTGGTTGTCAGAAGATCATGTGACAATAACTCAAGGTTTCAATACTAGGGTTTCAAATGAAGTTGAGGTTCATTCAAATGAAGTGGTTAATGGAGAGCTTTTTGCGATGAAGAAAGAGTTTATGGAAGTAGCTTTGTTGATGAAGTTTTACCTAAAATGCATTAGTATTATGTTTCTTCTAGTTGTTGTAATGTTTCTGATAAAGTATTAGACTATGAGATTCATTCAAATGAAGTGGTTAATGTTTCCTCTAGTTTATTAAGTTCATGTAATCTAATTCTCATGTTGAAGCAATCTACTCATACCATTGTGAAATTTAACAAGTTCATCCTTAAAACACAAATTATGATAAATTTCATTGTTTTTCATCAGTTTGACAGCAAAAGTACCAAGGTAACAAAAGTACCAAGGTAGCAAAAGTCATACACTTCAGTTTAAACCGCAAAAGTACCATGCCAATACAATAACCAAAATGGCAGATACACTTTTCATATATTTCAGTTTGACAGCAAAAAATGACACCATGAAAACTACAATCTTCATGTCTCTTTCCTTTTCTTGCCCTTGCTTGTTGTAGCTTTAGTTGATGTTGAACCTAGTTGGGTACTACGCAGGACTGATGTCTCCAATTGAACAAGTGACTCAAAAAGTTGAGTTGAAGTATCAGTTAATCCTTTTCTTCCTCTTTTCTTTGTAATTTTTCGTTGCATTTCCCTAGAAGTGTAACCCCCTTTACAAGTCCATGAATTATGTCCAAAACATTTGCATTTCTTGCACTTGATAGACACAAACTCTTGCACTTGATAGACACAAACTTTTTCCCTTTTCTCTGCTCCCCAGGCTCTCTCCTCCGATTCCTTGAAGGTCAACCAATTGCTCTCCTTAATGTTGGTGGTTCCAATGAAGGGACATCATACACACCCCATTGTTCTTTATCAGGCACAGGGTCAATGCACAGTGCATATGCCTCCTTATACTTACTCACTGAGAACCACTCAGACACAAAATGAGCTGGGTCTTTTTCAGCAAACAGAATTGCAGAGATGGCATGCCTACATGGGATTACACTAATTTGCCACTGCCCACATTTACAAGTCCTTTCATTCAAAGACACACGCAAGTAAGAAGTACCTTCGTTCACTTCATACCTTCCTTTTCCAGAGAAATATGTTTTACATGTCCTTGCATCTTTAGTCAAGACCTTTAGCCTAAGCATGATATTAGGACATATACCTTCATCTGTCCAAGAATTTGCAATATGTTGTCTTGTTGAATGCCTCACCATGGCAATCCTTCTTACACCTAACCAACAATAAATGGAGATTACATCAAGAAAGTATAAATGAAGACTATATTTAATATGTATGCAATAATGAAGGAAAATTACCTTCAAGCAGACTTAATATTGCGTTGCATTTGTGAACTCCAAGTGTGGAGTTAAAACTCATCAGAACATAGTTTTGGGTCAAATGCATGCTTAGTCCATATCTCTTTGTCTCCTAAATCTAAAAACCATCTAGCACACCCCATCCCTCCATGCCTTACCACTTGCTCCAGTGCTTTCTTGAAGGTAAATTCAGAAGTGGAATTAACAACCTTCCAAAACAGTTCGTGCATCAACTGACCATGATAACTTGTTTTAAAGTTTTTGCACAAATGTCTTGCACAAAACCTCCTATATGACTCAGGCCATATTTCTTGTAAAGCTGGTTCAACTCCTTTTTGCCTATCTAAGATGATAGTCCAGTCACCCCTTCCACTATCTTTCAGGATATGTTTAAGGTTCCAAAAGAAGTTTCTCCAATTGTCCTTGTTCTCTGATTCAACAACAACCACATCAACTGGAAATAACTCATTGTTTCCATCCATATCAACTGCAGTCAATAACACACCACCATAATTCCCTTTAAGGTGGGTTCCATCTAGGGGCGGACCCACTAATGGCTATGGTGACGCAGCTGCTACACCAAATATATATTGGAGTGAGTGTCCTCAACAATAGTGCGATCGCATAATTAAATCTCAATAATAAGAATACAAAGGGATGATAAATATTATAGTCAACTGGTCAACATAAATCGGCAACGATTGGCTCAATTGAGTTTAACATTACTGTCGTATGACGGTGGTGATCAGTTGATCCTTTGAGGTCACACCTAAAGGACGATCCCCTAAACATGTATATTAATTAATTGTATAGCGATACAGATTAATTAATCCCTTAAATTAAACTAAGTTTATATTGTAAGTGAGAAATATATCTTATTGTAATATGATTAAATAAGATTTATTTTAGTAACTTAATTGTTATATTACTAAGGATGCATTATGTTTATGAAACATTTGAGATAAACAAAATTGGTTGATTATAATTACAAATTGTTGTAGATTATATTAACCAAATATGAGATGACCCATTTTATTTACATGTAATTATAAAATATGACTTAAAATGTTAAGTCTAATTATTTGTTATGAAATTGCATTTAAATTGGTTAAATGCACATTTATAAGCAAAAATTACATGTTACATGTCACATGTCACATATGTGACAAATGACAAATTGCAAAAATAAAATGGACACCCATTTTAAGTGGGGTGCACCGGTTTTGGTAGTGTCAAAAGAGGGTG
This sequence comes from Heliosperma pusillum, assembly GCA_022085475.1. Lineage (NCBI taxonomy): Eukaryota > Viridiplantae > Streptophyta > Magnoliopsida > Caryophyllales > Caryophyllaceae > Heliosperma > Heliosperma pusillum. Next base: position 31,335 of record JAIUZE010009344.1, on the reverse strand, counting down.
ATTATTTTGTGTATTATTCTAATTAGGAATTAGACATAATCATGCACAAATACTATTACCAACACTCAACCTTTTACATTGTTTAGAACAATTGGAAGTGACAACACACCCCACCATGTGATGGTGTGGCCGGCACTCACAAGTGCATAAGAGGACTAGTTTTTCCTCTTATTCACTTAGTAAATCTCATTTACACATGCAAATAACTTATCTCTCATAAAACTCTCTTATCTCTCTAAGAAAAACTTGAGAAGTTTTCTTACAACTTGTGTTCATAATATTTCTAACAAAATTATTAAGTGAAGTAATAAGGGTTATTAGAAATACTTTTAAGGGCTACTACTTCGAATATTAGTGTAGTATTTTAGTAGTGATTAAAGATAGTCTTGGGTGCAACTTATAGGAGAGTTTCTAATTTGAAACTTGGAAGATCATCCTCATCTTGCTAGCTCAAGACACAATATTTGAAAGGAGTTCAAGTATTGTGCCCATTTCTTGAAAAATCAATGTAAGAAATTGTTCTTTCCTTTTCTTTTGTTATGCATGCATAAGGTCCATATAGTTTAAGAGTAAACTATTAATAAAATGATATTAGAAATGTCTAATATCGAGTTTAAGAAACTTACAAGTGGTATCAGAGCTTTGGTTGTTGCATGCATAATCGATTTATAGTTTTTTCGAGTTAATGTAACTTAAAGAAAACTAGTAATTTGTGTTTTATAAGATAAAATCACAAAGTCATTTGCATGTCAATATATTCTGGTGTTTTTATTACATTTTAATGAGTAAAATGATGTTTAAAATGCTAAAAATAGTTAGACATATCTTTTGACCGTGAAATGTTTACACAATATCACACATGAATTTTACTTACTGTATGTAAAATGTCGTGTGAATTGGACCTATTTATCATGATTTATGATTTTTATATGATAAAATGAAATAAATAAAAGTCAAATGTTTAAAAAAAGTTCTGCTTCGAATAAAATCATGAAATTTTAGTATGTTTTCAAAATCATATTTTTCTGACAGACTGGAAAAATTCAGACTAATGTGATTTGTCTAGCATGATTTATGAATTTTTAATGTAAAAATGGCATAAATAGTGAATTATTTAGCAAATATAGCTAAAATAAATTTCATGTCATGATAAAATTATTCCTGGTTGCTTAAATGTCCCAAATTTCAGGTCTTAAGTTGAAAATTTAATATGATTAATTTTCGCATGCTTTATGTATTTTATTTGATAAAACCGATAAAGCACAACCGATTTTTCTCAAAATAAATTCGAAATTTTTAACCTTGATTTTTGACATTATGAGTGTCATGGAAATGTTCCAGAATGTAAAAAAATTTAAATTTCAAATTTTAAAATTATTGTAATTAAATTTTGATTTATTTGATTAAAATATGATTTTAAAGTCTAATTTTGAGCAATAATATAACAACAAGTTGAATTATTGTCAAAAATTGAGTGATGACTAATTTTTGAGGCTTACACCAGTTGGGATAATTAACTTGGTCTTAAATATGATTTAAGTATTGTTTGGTGATTTTAAAGTGTTATTATCACGCATTTCCGTAAAACCGGGTTATATATGATATAAACTGTAAATATGGCGATTTGGCATTTAATATGAGCATGTTTTATACATATTATTATGCTGCGTATTTATTATGAATGTCATATTTTGATTTATGTAATTTGGAATTATGTAATTTATTCCTTGTATGGCCTTAGTTTTAATCGATATTGCCCGAAATGTAAGGGAATATTGATTCGGTTGTAATTTAATGTGATCTCGTATCACTTTTATTGTATTATTTTATTTTACAAATTTATAATAGGAAATTATTGTAATTTTATTATATATTTTGTAATCATTTGTATTACCAGAGTTTTCCAAAGACGGTGCCATTCGGAAAAGAGTTCCGAGAGAGAGAGAGACGGTGACCTTGGGAGGCGTGCTTAAGAAGTTCAAGGGACAAAAGGAGTTGGTTTTCGAATTTGTAATAGATTATATGATTTTCTATTCTAGGAAAGGTCATACTAGGAGTTTTACTTTTATGCTTGCATTTTATTTAATATGTTTTGCATGCATTGCCAAATCGCCATAACATGACATGCATTTTTCATCGAGTATTCGACCGTGTCAATTAAAATTATCGTTAATTTATCGATTTAGTTCACTTAAACGAGATAGATAATAAATTGACATGACCTCTCATTATAAATAATTGAGATCAAGCCTTACCAAATAGTAGAACCCATGAATCCCAATTTCGCAAGGAAGTAGGCTCGGCTCACCGGGGTGCTAAACTTGTTACGTTGGGTAAGTGGGGTAATAAAGGTTATTATTTCGAAATTTGGATTGAGCTCAACGGAAGTATTCGCGACCGTAGCCGCATGTGTTACGGGCTTAAGATAAATATTAATGTAATATTATCGACCGAGAGTTCTAATGTAGAATCGATTAAAGAGTTAATTCACCGAATTATGTTAATGAAGGATGAATTGGCTCACCGTGCCCAAGTTGATATGAATTTGGATCTCGGAATCATTTATAATAGTTGGGTAGAGGTCACTATTTAAATGCTAAACTTGTTTAAAAATGTTTACTAGTATATTTAAAATGATAAATGTTGACATTTCCTTTATGTCTTAAAATTTGTAGTCACAATTGTTTATTCGCAATGCCAAATGCTAATTCATCCACCACCACCAATGCTCCAACTCTCACGAATGTCTCATGGCTTTGATCCTTCATGGATCGATGCAAGTTAGAAAAGAATCGCGCTAATTTTGCCGATTGGGATGCGCAACTCTGCTTGGCCGCAGAAGGTGACGACAAGCTTCGTTACGTTACCGAAGCCTCTCCCGAAACACCTAATGAAAGGTCAACCGCCGCCGCAAGGCGAGCCTATAAGGCTTACCATAAAGAGTCCGCCGCGATCAAAAATGTTTTGATCTTCTCGATGGAGGCCGATCTCCAAAGGAGTGCCATAAAGATGAGCACGGCCTATGAGATCTATGCCATGCTTGTGACCATGTTTTCACAAGCTCCTAGGATTCAATATGAGACGGCTTCCGCGTTTTTCGACATGAATCTTAAAGAGGGACAAAAAGTTAGCCCTCATGTACTCAAATTGATTGAGCATGTCGAGACTCTCAAATTGCAAGGGGTTGACATTCCCGAACAACTCGTAATTGATCGTGTACTACACTCCTTGGGGAAAATCAAGGCATATGTGCAGTTTAGGGTAAACTACAATATGCAAAACATGAAAACCTCTCTTCATGAGTTGCACAAGATGCTTGTGCAAGCGGAGAGAGACATGGGGCTAAATGTTAGCACCTCCAAGGATGTACTCAATATCAATAGCAAGAGTAAGGGCAAGTTCAAAAGGGGTGGTAGTAAGGGGAAGAAGCCCTCCACCTACAAAGGCAAGGGAGAAGCTATTGAGAATAGCTCACCCAAGCCCAAGAAAGGTGCCTCAACCGAGGACAAGTGTCATTATTGTAATGGCATAGGGCATTGGAAGAGAAATTGCCCCAAATATCTAGGAGATATCAAAGCCGGAAAAATTGTTTCCGTTGGTAAATTTTTATCCCTATCATTTATGTTATGATCTCAACTTTGGTATATAGATACGAGTTGTGATTCTTAACCTTTTTATTGTAATTAGGGCATCCTAGCAAGGATAAAGGCAAAGACAAGCAAGCCTAAGAAGGCACTTCAAGGGAAGCTAAGGTAGCCACCCATCGTTGAAGACCTAAGGAAGCTTGGTCTCGAGATTGTCTCCCCTTTTGTTTGTATTATGGTTGTTTAGAACTTTTTAATTTCCTTGTTGGACATGGAAGATTTATTTTCAAGAACAATTTGTTGTAATTGAATATTTGGTGACTTGGTTTTCAACCCAACTCACTCGGTTTGTGGAAACTTTTATTGTTCTAAAAACTTGTCATTATACATCACTTGCGCTAATAACATAAATTGTATCGACTAAAATTGATCATATTAGTATTATGATGATTGAATCATTGTAATAAGTTCAAAAGCTAAGAATACGATTCTTACTTTGAAAGATCAACTGTTAAGTCAAATTGAGTTATTGAACTCAAAATAGGAAATCTACCAAACCAATTGGCCACACCACTTATAAAGATAGTAAATGACATGAATATGAGTTCACCTCTTTAGCTTATAGAACTAGTCTATCTCGAAGCTAAGATTCGATGTCTATACGATAAAGTCTTTAGTAGATCACTTAACGTCATGTTGTGATTCTTCTACCTCCCTCACGAGTATGAGTTCAAAATTGTTTGTGGCTCATAAGGCTATGTTTAAAGAAAATAGTTGTATTTTTCTAAAGATAGAGAGGGAGAAAATAAGCCACAACATAAAACTAGTTAGGAACTAGTGAGGAAGCCAAAAGAAAATGTTCTTAGGTTAGACTCAAGACTAGTGAGGAGACTAAAAGAAAGCGTTCTTAGGTAAATCCTTAGACTAGTGACGAGACCAAAAGAAAATGTTCTTGAAATAATAATAAAATTATGATCTATGAAGTGGAAGTACCTAGAAATTTTAAAATTTGATTTTCTAACGTAAGAGACTTATGAAACTAAATGGAATATATGTAAAGGAATGATGTATTTGGAGTTGTCCAATAATAAATCATTCTATAGACATGAAGATGTTTTATTTGGAGGTGTCCAATTGTAGTTGCATGGATAGGCATGAAAATGTCTGCAAAAGCTAAGTTAATGCGTAACTATGCTTGGATCCAAATCATCAGTAAAATACCTCATAATAGGTGAATCAACCACATGTCCAAACACTACAAAACGAACTCGGGAAACTGACGGACTACACCGAAAATCCGTCAGTAATTTCAATTACTGACGGAATTTCCGTCAGTAACGCGCGTCACTTCAATTGGTAACGAAAAAACAACTTTTGACGGAATTTCCGTCAGAAGTTAGACTCCTGACGGCTTACTGACGAAAGTTTCGTCAGTCAATTCAATTGGAAAGTCAAGATTGACTTGACTTTCCTGACGGAAAATCCGTCAGTAAATTCAAGATTGACTTGACTTACTGACGGAAATTCCGTCAGAAACGTCAAGATTGACTTGACTTACTAACGGAAAATCCGTCAGGAAAGTCAAGATTATCTTGACTATACTGACGGATTTTCCGTCAGTAAGTCAAGTCAATCTTGACTTTCCTGACGGAATTTCCGTCAGTAAGTAATAGACTAGTGGCTGGGTACAACAGCCTGCTGTCCAGCCACAATGCGTTTTTTGCATTGTTTTAAACGGTGAAAATTTCAACAAAACCTGTAATACAGAAAATATATACGTTCACCGCAAAGCGGTAATTCATACTCACATCGACCGCATGGTCGGGAATCAACAAAAGGCAATAAAAATAAAGGAGAAGATCGATGGAAATTGGAAAAAGAATTCATTACATAAAACGTTAAACAATTTCATACAACTTTGTTTTTACAAGCTTACAAATTCAACGGGTTCCCTAACTTAGGTAGATGATAAATTACTAACCTAAGGGGGTAACATGAGCTCCTCCAAAACCGTGCCCGTCGTCCGCGTTGTCATCTCTTGGACGTGGAGGAGGGAAGTTGTTGCACAAGTCCGGGGGAAGAAATCTCATCATAGCCGCTTGCATGGCTGCCATTTGCGCGGCTTGGTGATCCATTTGTTGTTGATTTGCCCGTACTTGTGCTTCTAGGGCAAGTTGGGCGGCTCGCTCATGTTCTCGTTCAGTCGCAAGTGCATTCAATTGCTCTTTCATTTGAGTATTCTCACTTCCGAATCGGGTGTAATCTGTAGGATTGTAGGAGAATGATGCGCGTGCACTTTTGTTGCATGGTGGATCATACCACACTTCTTTCCCCTTGTCTCCCATCCCGAAGAGCCTCGACTTCTTATCGAATCCGTCTACCGCTTTGTAGAATGCATGGAATTCGTCTGGAGTCTCGCCAGTTGGCGTTCGCTGACTCATCTCTCGGTGTAAGCATCCTGAACCCACTAAAAAAAAATTATATAATTAAAAACATTAAGTAATCAAAACCAAACGAAGCTAATAAAGAGTATTAAAATTGGATATAAAAAAAAACTCCTTAGTAATTATTAGACAAACTTACGTTTGTCTTAGCAGCTCTAGGGTTAACCCACTCGCCCTTCTTGTTCTTTTTTGTTTTCTCAAACAACTTGTACGACGTAGGATCAACCTGAAAGTATTATAAAAACATTAAGTGATATATCGGCGATATTAATCCTTCATAATTAATATGCAAATTGTATGTGAAGTAAAAAATAAAGGACTTACCAATTCTTTAAACGCATCAGCACAACTCTTCCGGCCTAGAGTATGGGTGCCCACCGCTTTCTCGCCACCTGATCGTCTATTAGCCTTGTTTATGTTAGACTTCTTGGCGAATTCGGGATCGCTTTCGGGCCTATTTCTAATGTTTTCCCACCAACTTTCAGGCACCCAATCCGGCCTATTTTTGTTATACTTGCAGCCATTAACAAGTGAGGTAATCTGCCTCGTGACCTGTTTCTGCCAGTCGGGCTTCGGGTCGTAGTTCGGATCGACCGAGTTCACATGATTCTATTTCATCATAAACAACTTGTTAATAATTGCTGAAATTGTATAACTACACTTTTTGAATGAAAACAATTACTTTTTAGTAATAGATACAACCGTAATAAAATATACCTGAAAGTAATCCCACATCCGCCTACGCTGGTAGTGGCTCGCTTCACTCCATTTGGTGAAGTATTCTCGGCTTATGGTACGAATAAAAGACCAAGTAACGTATTGCTTGATCGGCTTGTCGTCCCACCTGAAAAATATACATATTAGAACGAACGCGATAATAAAAGATAATAGAAGTTAGCGTAAAAGTGATAATAAAATAAAGTTTGCGATAATAAAAGTATTCTATATATTAATTAGACACTTACCACTGGCCTATGTTAGGATTGCGAGACAGAATAATCCGGTTACTCTCCTGTTGTGTCGTCGGGATCGCCACCTGCTCTTGCTCTTGCTCCTGCTCCTGCTCCTGCTCCTGCTCGTGAAAGGCATCATCCTCCTCGTTCCGCTCATCATCAGCACGACGAGAACGACTAGTGCTACCTATGATTCGTCTGATAAACGACCCACCTGCCATAAGTAAAAGCTATATACAATGGAAATTGTTAGGTAGTTCAATATATAAAAACCGTGAGCAAAGTTTTTGAATTACAATGCAAAGTTTCAAATTTGATTATAATTGTATTTTGACAAATAGATTACAATTAACTAGTGACCCTCACTATCACTATCACTACAAATCAACAAACTTTCATCATCTGAAAAAAGTATTCCAACTTCTTCCTCATCTTCCTCATTTTGTACTAGTTGAATTTCTTCATCTTCATCATCTTTTTCTTTTTCTTCATCACCGATGTCCTTGTCATACTCCCCTTCACCCCTTTGTTTTCTAAATACCCAATCTTGAATAAATATTTACTCAACATATGCATTTAGAAAACATTAAAGGAATTGTTACCGAACTCTTTCCTCATTAATAAATTACAAGTTATGTGTTTACTACCTAAGTGACTTGAAACGTAGAAAGACAGTCCCAAAACGGGGACTATTCAAAAATTACTCCTAACGAGTAATTCTTGAACGGGTACTAAGTCAATATCAACACATGTAGTAATTTGGACATACAAAACACATGTAATAACTAGCTACTAACAACAACAAAAATTTTATTATCAAATGATTAAGACGCAGGGCGAAATTATATTAACAACAACCAAAATTTCATTATCAAAAACAATAATGGCTACTATCCTACGTCAATTAAAGACAAAAAAATAATTAAGACGGAAGGCGAAACTAAATTAACAACAAAAATTTCATTAACAAAAAAAATAATGGCTACTATCCTACGTCAATTAAAGACAAACAAATGATTAAGACGGAGGGCGAGATTAAAATAAAGGTAAATATATTACCTAAGGATGAAAATAAACAAACACTTTCCGACAAGATGCGGCGGCGACAAGTAGCTAGTGGTGGTCGACGGTCGGAGGTAGTTAGTGGTGGTCGTCGGATCTACAACAAACAAATAATAAGCAACATATAAATTAACAAAAGGAGAAAAGAGAGAGAATGAAATAGTTAATTAAACTTACCAAGGATGTGGTGGTCGGAAAGTGGTAGCCGGAGGAAGGTAGATGGTGGTAGTAAGGTAGCCGGTGGTCCAAAAATGGGGATTTAATTGATTTGGGGGTTAGGTTTTGGGGAAAATATGAATGAAGAATGACGGAGTTCTTCGTGCGATTTCAATATAAACAGAAGATTTCTGACGGAAATTCCGTCAGGAATCCTTCAGTTTCCCGAGATTTCGAATACCTTTCTGACGGAATTTCCGTCAGAAACTATGTTTGACTGTGTTACTGTTTGACTGTATTATTATTAGCTACTGACGGAAATTCCGTCAGTATAATGGAAAATTACTGACAGAATTTCCGTCAGTAGCAGTTTATACTGACGGAAATTCCGTCAGTACCCGTAAGTGAATTTTGCCGCCTTTGACTTAGTCAACGCGCCATTTTATACTGACGGTTACTGACGGATTATCCGTCAGTTTTATTTTCCCGTCAGTATTCCGTCAGTAGTCCGTCAGTCATTAAAAATGACTGACGGTTTTTTTTTTCCGTCAGGAAAACCGTCAGTTTCCCGAGATATCGTTGTAGTGAAATAGGGATTTGGATTGAATGTGTACATGACACAAGCCTAAGGTATCTACCTAGAGGTTATGTTGATCTTTTCTATTATGAGATATAAGAAGAGTTTAACAGAAAAGTCATGTATAGACATGAAGTTCAGTGGGAGTTAAATTCATGTATAAACATGAAGTTAAGTGGGAGTTAAAGTCATGTAAGGACATGAAGTTCAGTGGGCGAAATTGCCTTCCACGTGAATGACATACCACTCATTGTGAGTGACGTATTCATATTACCTTTTTGAAAGGAGTGGTTGGATTTTAATGCTGGATGAAAGAGGGCAACATGTATACTAAAATCAAAATCTATTGTGGAATAGAAGATTTTAGCTTGGCATTTAGAAAACTATCTTATATCGATAAGATCCTTTATCTATTTCAACAAGTTGAATAGGTTATTCATGTTGATGAAAGTGGGATCACTATGAAAGGGTCATAGTCATCCACTGAACCTAAGAGTTGTTGATCTCATGAGTACTAATGTTTCCGCCATTAGGCCAATCATGTATGCCATTACATGCACGTACCTAAATGAATTATATGCTGGGAGCATGACAAGTCGATAACAAATCAGTCCACATGAGTGTCATTGGATAGCCTACAAGAACATCCATAGGGTTCTCAAGGAGAACTAGGGATTCATTCTTGTGTTTGGTAGATAAAATTTGGATATGTGGTAAAAGTTACACAACCCAAATTTCCAAACTTATAAGAATTTGTCGAAATCCTAGGCGCAATTTTGTTATAAAAGAAGCGAATAACTAAAAGGATGATTGAATTGAGTCAATCATTATAAATTCTACAAATAGAGACCTAGTACATTATGATGAGGATAAGGTGGCTTACAAGGAGCTAATGGTAGATCCTTTTACCTAAATACCTATCAGTTATCTTGATAACGAGTGGGAGCATCTTTCAAGTTAAAGAGCCTAACACTAGATTGAGATCTAGACATGTACGTAGATGAATTCATGTTATTAGGAATAACGTTGGATGAGAGGAAAAAGCAATTCACAAGGTTGGAAAAAATGAATATATGGTATATTCACTACCCAAGCCTTTATTGAATTTAATAAGATCTTCATGAATTGTAATGAACGAAATAAACTTTAGATTATATGATATGAAGCAATAATATTGTGTTGATTGTTCATATATGATAATCACATTTATCGTTTGAGTTTCTAAAACTCGTTTTGTGCTTTGTTATATCCAAATGGGTTGTAGAGACAATTTTGAACCCCATTAATGTGGACTGTATTATCATAGCATTGGCCCCTAGTTGCTTATATGAGGTGACGTCTCCAAGTGACAAGAGTTTGATGTGATTGATGACAAGTTCAAGTGTCATAGGGTCATAAGGGATGACCAGTCGATCACATAGGCAGAGTGTAAGGGACAATCTGTCGGGCAGTGACCGCTTAGAGAGTTCTGGCAACTCTTGTAGCATGGTCGTGGCAAGAGCTACTATAGTATTCTTTATGAGTCAATTCTTCGACTAAAGACTGTTCGCCTAAGGTGGCACAGTTTCAGAGTGACTTTGATTTATTCTCTACGACCTTCGTAACTGAGGTCAAATGAGCATCTTTTGGGTCATGATGAGTTGTGGCTATTCGAAGGGAATAGTGCGATAGGAATTGTCCACCCCTTGTCAGGGGTGTTTTAAATCTCAAGGCCACTCGAGGAGGAGTAAGCTGAAAATGCGTGGCCACACTCGGAAGGTATCTATGGTAGATAATTCCAGTCAGACAGTTACTCTCCAGATCGAGGAAACCACTCTTGATATGATCAAATGCAAGTACGACCTGGAAGACACCTTGCATTGAGTGGGAGATTGTAATAGGACAAGAGAATTGGTGACGCACACTTGTCTCGGACAAGTGGGATATTGTTGGAGTGAGTGTCCTCAACAATAGTGCGATCACATAATTAAATCTCAATAATAAGAATACAAAGGATGATAAATATTATAGTCAATTGGTCAACATAAATCGGTAACGATTGACTCAATTGAGTTTGACGTTACTGTCGTATGACGGTGGTGATCAGTTGATCCCTTGAGGTCACACCCAAAGGACAATCCCCTAATCATGTACATTAATAAATTGTATAGCGATACAGATTAATTAATCCCTTAAATTGAACCAAGTTTATATTGTAAGTGAGAAATATATCTTATTGTAATATGATTAAATAAGATTCATTTTAGTAACTTAATTGTTATATTACTAAGAATGCATTATGTTTATGAAACATTTGAGATAAGCAAAATTGGTTGATTATAATTACAAATTGTTGTAGATTATATTAACCAAATATGAGATGACCCATTTTATTTACATGTAATTATAAAATATGACTTAAAATGTTAAGTTTAATTATTTGTTATGAAATTGCATTTAAATTGGTTAAATGCACATTTATAAGCAAAAATTACATGTTACATGTCACATATCACATATGTGACAAATGACAAATTGCAAAAATAAAATGGACACCCATTTTATCTGGGGTGCACCGGTTTTGGTAGTGTCAAAAGAGGGTGATTATTTTGTGTATTATTCTAATTAAGAATTAGACATAATCATGCACAAATACTATTACCAACACTCAACCTTTTACATTGTTAAGAACAATTGGAAGTGACAACAGACCCCACCATGTGGTGGTGTGGCCGACACTCACAAGTGCATAAGAGGACCAGTTTTTCCTCTTATTCACTTACTAAATCTCATTTACACATGCAAATAACTTATCTCTCATAAAACTCTCTTATCTCTCTAAGAAAAACCTGAAAAGTTTTCTTACAACTTGAGTTCATAATATTTCTAATAAAAATTACTAAGTGTAGTAATAAGGGTTATTAGAAATACTTTTAAGGGCTACTACTTCTAATATTAGTTTAGTATTTTAGTAGTGATTAAGGGTAGTCTTGGGTGCAACTTATCGGACAGTTTCTAATTTGAAACTTGGAAGATCATCCTCATCTTGCTAGCTCAAGAACAATATTTGAAAGGAGTTCAAGTATTGTGCCCATTTCTTGAAAAATCAATGTAAGAAATTGTTCTTTCCTTTCCTTTTGTTATGCATGCATAAGGTCCATATAGTTTAAGAGTAAATTATTATTAAAATGATATTAGAAATGTCTAATATCGAGTTTAAGAAACTTACAATATAAAATTTACTTTGAGAAAATATTAATTTGCTACACCATTACGTTAATGACATTAACTCTCTGAAACGTCATTAATTAACTTGGCCATTCTCCTCCTATAGAAGGAGTATACTAGTATACTACTACTATTACCGATACATAGTTTTAGAATTAATCCTTGACCAAACCCCAATTCCTAGGCTCTTTATTATTGTGTACCTTTTTACAATATTGCCCTTTCTATTTTCTCAACATACTTTACTTTGTTCAACTTTTACTCTTTTTTTTCACACGTTATAAATTTTACTATGTTGTCAATTTGTTTTCAACCATCCATTTGGCATTTTATTAGGCTAGTAGGAGTAATAGTCAATTCTTATTTGTTGATTTTGTGAATCATTCGAGTGTATTACATTTCAATTGGTCTTATTTAGGGTGATTTTATAGTAGTATAATCTAAAATGGATCTATAAGCAAAAAATACGGCTTAGAAAATTGAAAATCATGTAATCAAAAACCCGTTTTACACAAACATTTATGTATGACCGCCATACACAAGTATTCGTAATTGTATTGGCACTATGAGATGGTAAAAAAATGTCATTTTCGTACTCATTTTTATTAACGGGAGTACTGAATTTTCATTATTATTTTTGAAAGGAAAAAGTAAAGACGAAAATAATAAAATGGGATATAAGCTCCCGAGACAATTGAAAATAAATATGGTCTTCTTGTCGATAAAGTATTTGCAATTACTATGAATTTGTCATGTTAGCGTCGATGTTATGAATATATGGTTTCATATTAAGTTAATCTTGTTACACCATAAAAATATTGCTGGGTCCGCCCCTGGTTCCATCCACTCCTATCAAGCTCCTACAACCATTAATCAAACCCTGAAACTGAGCTGCAAAACTAATGAATATGCTTTTGAACTGAAGTAGCTTTTCTGGACCCTCCATATTTCTCCAAGTACAAACAGCTACACACCCAGGGTTTGTTTCCTTCAAAACTTCACAATATCTTGGCAGTAGGTTATAAGATTCTTCTAACCCCCATTAATTTCTCTCATAGCTATCTCTTCCATCTTATAAATACTTGAGGTAGCCATTTCTATCCCATACTTATCCATCAAAAGATCTTGAATTGTTTTCCCAGAAATGTTAATGTTTGCCCTTATATCTTCTAGAAGTTTTTTTGCTACCCAATGACAATTTGCCATTGGATGTTTTGTCCTCACACCAACACAAACATGGTCTGGCTTCCTAATTAACTTAATAGCCCAAGTAGTGCCATCAGGAAGCACAGAAGCATGTATCCTCCATTCACAGGACAAAGTTGCACAATTTGCAGTATATCTCAAATTATCAGCCTTCTACACAACAACATTGAAACCCTCTTGCACACAGTAATCCCTTAGTACATCCTTAAAATGGTACTTGTCCATGAATAACATCCAAGGCCTAAGCCTTATACTCCCAAACTCCTTATTTTCATATAACTCTCCATTTCCACAAACTTGACTAGAGTACAAATATTTATCAGCTGTCCAAACATGTTCCTCATATGGGACATATCCATCATCAATAGTCTCCAAGGCAGAAATTATCAAGTTATCCTCAGCCTCTAGCTCACTCAAACCTCCCACATCCTCATTTTCATCATCAAATGGCAGGTGAGATACATCAGTGTCAGAATCTTCCTCAATATCATCAATAACTCTTAAATTTCTTCCCCTTTTCTTGTTACTAACTTCAGCAATATTCCTTTCCCCTTGTCTTTTAGCAACATAAATGCCTTTCCTTAAAGTTGTACTCTTGGGCATTTTCAACCTATTTGGAGGCACTTCAACAACACTACACACTAAGGATTGTGTCATTCTATGACTTCTTCTTGGAGACAATGTTGAGAAAGAACTAGCAGGATCATTTTGTGTTTTAGGAGGGGAAGGATGGCCATTTAAGAAGGTAAAAAGTTTGATATTTTGTGAAACTTGAGTAGAAGGTGATTGTTGTTCAAGGGGTTGTTTCAGTCTTGAGCTTCTTCTTGTAGATAAGGTTGAGAAAGAAATGGCAGGATTATTTTGTGTTTTAGGAGGGGAAGTATGACCATTTAAGAAGGCAGAAAGCTCAATATTTTGTGAAATTTGAGTAAAAGGTGATTGTTGTTCAAAGGGCTGTTTCAGTCTTGGACTTCTTCTTGGAGTAAAGGCTGAGAAAGCTTGATCATTTTTTGATTTAGGAGGGGGGGGGGGGGGGGGGGGGGGGGGGGGGGGGGGGGGGGGAGGGCATTTAAGATGTCATAAAGCTCAATATTCTGTGAAATTTTGTCGAAGATGATTGTTTTTTCAAAGGATGGTTTTGGTTGAATACTCTTCCTCCTAACTGCTAATTTTTCTCTAGCATTATTATTAATGCCATCTTGAACAGAAACATCAACATTAGAAGGAGCAACTGACCCCTTATTACAAGCCCTAATAGTTCTAGCTAGTTGGAGGGCATTACATGGTATTGTTTCTGACCCCAGCCATAAATGTATTTCTGACTTCCCAACACACCTAGTAAACATCTCCATAAGATCCTTGTCATCCTTTATAAAGACATGGTTCATTTTGTAACTGTATCCTAAAGAAGGGTGCTTAGGCAGACGTGCTACATTCCCCCCCATTAAATAAGTCATTATACACATCAATGAGCAAACATTTATCAACATCCTCAACCAATGCATCAACATGTTTACCCATATAATGCATTTTCAACACTACCGTCTCCATTCTGCAGTTTCTTTTTCAAATTGTCATCAAAATTCAACACACAATTCAAACATTAAATATTCAAATATAATTACTGTATAAATCAAAGCATGAGATATCTATTTAAAAGATCAGATCTTTAAAATCGTGCAATACTTCTTAATCAACAACTACTTCAAGCTTTTAATGTAAAAGGGTATGCAAAATTTGATTACTTTAGCAAAACAAACATCATGAGATTAACTTAAGGAAGATAAACAACAATAACCCCATAATTGATTTAGGGAAGACAACAATACCTTCAGTGTTTGCAATAGCAAATGATTAACAATAAAACTAGTGTTTATTTGATGTATGGGTTGAGAATAAATTAAGAAGAGAAGATGATATAAGGAAAGAGAAACATGGAACAAGAAGATAAAAGGGTTGCAGTGAAAAATAAATGACTGCCCAAAAGAGTAAAAGGGTTTCATAATTGAAAATAGGGTTAGTCAAACTCATGGCCAAGTATTTGCCATGTCATAGCCTACGTGTGTCACCAAGTCAATACTAAACAGAGTACTTAGTAAAAAATTGACGGAAATCACTAATAAGGTCACGTTAATTAGTTTTTAGTAAAACTTAGGGGTACCACAGGTGTTTTCAAAAGTAAATGGTACTATGTAGAAAAACCCATAATTAAAGGCAAATAAAAACAATGAATAGAGTCTAAAGCAAGAAAGATTATATTTTTATCAAATAAGAGAGAAACTAGGGTGAGTAGGTTGATATGGATGGTATGGGTCGAGTGAAATAGTCGGGCTTAATAGTTTAAGGGTCGTCTAGTCTAGGAAAGTGAATTGAGGCTTTCGATCTTACAATTCTCCCTCAAACCAACTCTAACTAGTTATCGCGTCACTAGATACGGTTTGCAAAACTAGCGGTTCTATGAAAAACCACGACTTTCGATCTTATGGTATTCGAAACGAGCGAGAGAATCATGCAAACTCACATAGGCATTTCATCAAACATGTTATAAGCATAGGATGGAGACAAGACAATAATCAACTATTAACCCCAACAAATATCACATTAACTCATATAGGACCCATAATCCCTCACATAACCCTAGCAAGATTACTACTCACTCATATTCAAAAGAAATTCAATATTAACTAATGATTGCATAAAGGAATCAACAACAATAAACATCTTCTAATTAACAATGAATATATAGCAAGGATTGAAAGGAAAACTTAATTACAAGGCAAGATTAAGTAAAGATATTATACCAACATAGAAAAAGGGGAGAACTTTGATATAATAACCAAGATTTTGTCATAAATCTTTGAATACAAACCAAGTTCCAACACTAAACCAAGTCTCAATTGCTAATTAACAAACTAATAAGCTTTATTATGAAAGATTAATGGAAGATTAAGTCCTAATTCTATACGAGTTTCAGATCTAGGGTTTCGTGCCCTCTAATTATACAAGAGGGCTATTTATAGGTTTACAAAATGAAGGAAAGATGGGCTTCGAAAGACTTCATTGCCGTGAGAATGCAAGTCACGGTCGTGAGATATGTGGCAGTAGCAAGTCCTTCTTCACGATTAACTCAAGACCGTGACAACTCTTTCACGACCGTGAACTGTGTTTCACGGCCGTGACTGAATTGCTCGAAATTCCTTATTCTTGGAAAGGCATCTCACGACCGTGAGATACTTTTCACGCCCGTGAAGTGCTCTTTCTCCTTGTTCCATTGCTTGACTTCGTTGCTTCTTTTCCGGTTTTGCTTGCCTTGACTCGGGAGGGCTTTGGCGCGTCAAGTAGGCCCCCAAGGGTATGTGGGCCCCCCTAAGGTGTGTCGTGGGTCTTCCGAGTGATCCACCTTCTTCTTTGTCGATCAAAATTAGGTAAAAATCGCTTAAAGTGGCGGTTTACCTACAAAAACACGATGAAAGCGAGACATATGCTAGAAGAAAGTAAAACACGTAGAAACGCTCTTAGAAAGCGTTAAAGGCAGAAAAAATGAGACGAAAAGGGGTGGAAAATGAGGGTGAAATGACACTATATCAAATCTTCCCAAACCGAACTCTTACTCGTCTCGAGTAAGGATGAACAAAGTCAAGACCCTTATTTAACTACGCTAAACCTAACCGATACAAGGCAATTAACGGGCCTTGTTCCGTCCCTTCAACTCACAACAAGGTATCCATGAGGTAGGATACCTTCTTGCAAGGCAAGTGGGGTCTTGCCAAAATTCCAATGCATTCTAAACAATAAAGCACACAAAACATATAAGAATGCATCTACAAAAGCAAGTGGCAACATGCCTCATCCATGTGCCGAGATTCATCTAAAATGGAAATAATTCAAGCTTGCAAATTCTTATGTAATTACTAGTTTTACAAAGAACTAGGCCTAGAAAGATAAATATGAATCACCTCCTCATTGTGTTAGTATATTCGTTCATGTTCACTAGAAAGCTTTGTCAGGGGTGATAAGGCGGGATGGAAAGTGAGGTCCACATGGTGTTAGAAGACACTGTAGGATTGGAATTCCGCCTCTCACCTAAGTGAAAGGAAGGGTCGTCCCCTCTTAGCCATGTAACGTAGGAGTAATCATCAAAAGGTAAGGAAATGAGATGTTTGAGTTCTTATTTGATTTTTTTGTGTTTTTGTGATTTCTTTTTATTTGTTTTGTTTTTTGTCTTTGTCTTTGATTTTTTCTTGATTTGGGTGTCTTTTTGGGAGCAAGATAGCCTAGCGAAAGGTGTGCGGCAGAGACCAACAATAGGCAAATCCTCGCCGTAGCGAAATCGAGAGCGACCCCAAATGTAGTGAGGGTACTCTAGAAGAACCTAGAAGTCTCCATATGCACTCCCTAAGCTAGGACTAAGGCAAAAATGTGCAAAATTTCAAGCTTTTCTTTTCATTTGTGTTTGAACTCAATTTTTTTTTTTGTGACGGAAAATTTTTCCTTTTGTCAAATGTAGTTAAATGTTATGATTGGACAATTACATGGCCTCAAGAGTTACCTAGGAAAGCATTCACCAAGGAATTTTCACACCATGGGGATGGTCAAGATGGTAAATGCAAGCCCTTGACTAGGCTCTAGGAAAACGGTGCGAAAATTACACTAAAAATACACATTAAAGGGTGTTTCAAAATCTATTTTTAATAGGCAAAGTGCTAAGCAAAGAAAGTATCAACAAAGGCCTATCCAAGCTTGTTCAATTTCCAAATTAGGCGTTTCAAAAAGTTCTCCTAAATGCAACTATATGCCATGATCTAGAATTAAGCAACATATATACAAACTAATGCAAATGCTCTAATGAACTACGTGAAAATTAATCTAATGAAACCCCCTAACAACACATAAGTCACACAACCGCCAATTCATCAAAATTCACAACGCAATCATCAACAATTCCTCCAAACTCCTCATGTGATAAGAAGTAAAGAAAGAAAGAAGGGGAAGGAATAGGAACGATCATACCATGGCGGTTTTCTTATTCTCTTCTATAAGTCTCTTAAGCGATGTGTAACGGACCTATGTATGGAGGTTAGAAGAAAAAAATGCAAATATATACAAACCAAGATATAAACAAGCTAATTTTTAGGATTTTTCAAACTTTTTCGTTTTTTTTTTATTTTTGAATGATTTTAAATGCAAAATAAAACATGTTTTTGGGATTTTTCAAAATTTTCAAATTATCATAATAACTCCCCATCCCCCACATAGGAACATACATTGTCCCCAATGTATGAAATGGGATTATCGAAAGTAAAGAAAGGCATGTTTTTGGTGTTTTTTTATTGTTAAATGGTTATCAAAAAGGAGAGAACATGATTTTGGGATTTTTCAAATATTTTGAAAAGGAAAAAAACTTGTTTTGGGGATTTTTGATATTTGAGAAGTAAAAACAATATGTACAATATTAACAATATATACATGAGGGTTAGTTATGCAAATGGTATAAATCTAAATGAACTGCATGAACTAGTTAATATGCCTAAAACTAAATTCAAGGGATATAATACAAAGATGCATGATCTATGTGAATTCAATCTAATAATCTATATGCTAATCTAGAGTCTCGTTGCAGTGGTAATGTGCATAAATGAAATGCCCCTCATAGGGGTACCTACTACAAGAAAGTCTAGATAAATAGAAATGCAAGGTGTGCCAGTTCAGAGTCTCGTCGCGGCGGTAATGTGCATAAATGTATTGCCCTTCATGGAGGTACCTACTACGGGAAAGTCCAAACAAAAATGGCACCTAAAAATGCAACTACGTGATGCATTAAAACTAGCTAAATGCAATGAATGTGGTTTTGTCAATTCGGATTTTTCTTATGGGAGCAAAATATTGGTGTCCGATGGGATGGAAACCCGCCTCCACTGTTACCGAGGCCGACCAACACAACAATAAAAAAAACAAGTCAAAGGTGCAATACAAATCATACAATGAGAGGAAAGAGGGAAACACGCAATAAAGGGGATGGGGTAGATGATAAACAAGCCACCTAGACACCACTCCAACTCTTCCTACCATCAATCAAAACGTGCTTCCTCCTCAAAAATCTCCATATCATCCCCATCATCTCCATCCCGCCTACCACCACCACCCTATTCGCGGTCCCCATGGTCACCCCTGGTCTCCATGCCGTCTACCCCTCCTTGGTTTCCAATGTTGGGAAACAAGAAGTCTCGTTTTGCCCAATTTGGCAATAAACCGTTAGGGTCAATGTACCCTTGGTTATCCGATAAATAGTAGTTGGGGTAGGTAGCATAATGATTGTTCACCCGGTCTTCATGCATGTTCAAGTGCATGTTTTGCATAAGACCGGTTAGGTAGTCACTTTGGGAGGCGATTGAAGGGTCGGGGTGAACATACCTTTGTTACTCGAAGGGGTAGGGGGGATGTTTACATAACTGGGTGAGGGATATAATGCTTGCAAACGTGAAAAAGGGAAAAGAGGAACATGCATGGTCACTTGGGGTGCAGTCTGACTCTGTCTAGGTCGGGGTTGAGGTCGCTGGGAGGGCTCTCCCTCCTCCCTAGTGCTACTAGGATAGGTCTACCTGCCATCGTCACCGGTAGCAGGTAGCTGGGTCGCCTATCCATGGAGGTGCCCCTAGGTGTGAAGGGCGGGAGTCAGTGACAAGGAAGGTAAAAAGGTGTGGCGTCCTTGATTACCCAAAGATACCCCTTATCCCGGTCAATCGTAATCCAATTAGAGTGGATTAGGGAAGTCTCGTCAAGTAGCGTCCCCCCAGGTAAGGCCTCATACGCCCCATCACTATTAAAAATTGGGTCAAAGTGCTTTGCCAAAAAGGTCACTAAACCCCCTATGACCACCTTCTGTTTACGAGCCACCGTGATCTTCCCCAACTTCCTCCGTCTCCTAAAGATTTCATGCTTGAGGGTAAAGGTGAAGTTATCCCTCGTCCCTTGCACATTCATGTGCGTTTCTAAAAAAGTGAGGTCTAATTGGGTTAGGTTGTTCGGTTCTTGTGTACAAAGAAAGATGCCTGACACTATTCTGTGCCAAAAATGGGGCACATGGTGGTGAATTAAAAGAGCCGAATTTCGCCGGAAATCGGTCAATACCCTCCGATCCCGATCAAGGCCTTCCAAAGTATGTCCAAGTACCCTTTTGGTTCCTCGAAATCCCTTTTCGAAGGGAAATCTAACCCCAAGATAGCAACAAATTCATCCATGGGAATAATATGCGTGGTATTAGCAAGACATAACGTATAACAAAGCACTTTTTCAGCATTTAAACAAGCATTTATACTACTAAAAAATTCAAGAGTGAGACTCCGGTAAGAGAGATCATGCATAGAATAAAGAGTAGACATACCGGTAGCCTCAAAAAAGGTTCGCATTTGTTCCGTTATGCCTAAACCGCGTATGATCATGGCATATGAAGATGGTTGGTTCCATTTCTAACCCCTTGATACCTTCAAAAGCTTGTCGGTGAGCATCCGACTCGAAGACGACTTTTGGAAAATCCGGAAGTTGCTCTACTTCCAAGTCTTCATCCGCACCTGGGTTGTTAGAACCGCTTCCCCTTCTTCTCTTTTGAGCCCTTGAAGTTGTTGCTTTACCTTTTCCTTTACCCACTATTGTTATTCAATTAACAAGCTTTCCCTAAAAAAGAAAATTGCTAGAAACTTCCTTAAGATGGTTGCAAACACTCGAAAAACCTTCACTTGACCCCAAAAATGCTTTCTATTGAAGTAGAAAACTTGAAAAATAACCCAAAAATTAGATCCCCAAATTCGGATTTTTGAAACCCTAGGTTTGAAAATTGAGTTTTTTGAGTTTTTTGGTGTTTATGTGGTGAAAAATGGTTCTTTTTGTGTTTGCAATTGATAAAGGAGAGATTTTGTAGCAACTTGGGGAAGATTATAGGTGATTTAATGACGTTTTGAGGGAGATTTGAGTGTTTTAGTGAGATAGTAGTGTTTGGGATTGTGTTTGTGTGGTTGGTGAAGAAGGTGAAGTGAAGGGATAAGAAGGTGAACAAAACAATGAAGTTGCACGGTTTTGGCATTTCACGAGATCTCAGTCACGGACGTGATATGAGTTTCACGACCGTGAAATGTAGTTCACGACCGTGAGATAACGGGCAGAAGCTGGGTGAGTTTTTGGCATTTTCTTCACTACTGTGAAACATGGTTCACGACCGTGATATTGGTTTTACGGTCGTGAGATGCTTGTCTTGTAATTTCTTTTGACTAACTCACTTTTCACGGGCGTGAGGCCCTATGTCACGAGCGTGACTCGATCGTTTTCGAGCCTTTGGGCCTAATTGCTTCATTCTTCTTCGATTTCTCGCTTCTTCATTATCGTTCCTCCATGTTCCCATCATTTCATCTTACAAAACAATCACACCACATTAAATCCCTCCCTCACACTCTCATTGACAAAAATTGCACCAAAATTTACGAAATCAAATGAATAATGGGAAATTGATTTAATTAATGATTCAATTGACAAAAATTTCAACCTCATTACCGTTAATTTAACCAATTTCCATCCAAACTAATATATACTAAGCATTAGTAAAGGAGTTAGAAACATATACAAATTTGTGATTCTTGGGGGACTCCACAAAACCCATTCTTGTTCAAGAATTAATAGAGGCGTAACTTCTCATGAACGAGCTTGGTCTCTCCTTGTAAGTTCGGGCATTCTCATAGGATTGGAGGCGTAACTTCTCAAGCTCTTGGATTTGGAGAAATATCTTTTCACCGCTCAACTTGCCATCAAGATTTATTTCTTTAATAGCCCAATGTTCCTTTTACTCAAGGTCTATGGGCAAATGGCAAGACTTGCCATACACCAACTTATAAGGCGACATTCCAATGAGAGTTTTGAATGCCGTCCTATATGCCCATAGTGTGTCGTCGAGCTTTGAACTCCAATCTTTACGGTGCTTTGAGACCACTTTTTCAAGGATGGACTTGATTTCTTTGTTGGAGATTTCTACTTGCCCATTAGTTTGGGGATGATACCCCAAACCGGTACGGTGATGAACACCGTACTTAAGAAGTAGTAAGTCAAGTCAATTTTCATGAAAGTGCGTGCCTCCATCTCTTATCAAAGCTCTTGGTACTCCAAACAGGGGGAAGATGTGCTTCTTTAGGAAATTGATGACAACTTTGGCATCGTTGGTAGGGGAAGCCACCGCCTCAACCCATTTGGACACGTAGTCTACGGCCACTAGAATGTACCTATTCCTTTTTGAAGAGATAAAGAGGCCTTGATAGTCTATGCCCCACACATCGAACACCTCAACCTCAAGAATCCCCCTTTGGGCATCTCATTCCTCCAAGAGATGTTGCCGGTGCGTTGGCAAGCATCGCAACATTGGACAAAATGCTTAGCATCTTGGAACATAGAGTGTCAAAAGAACCCGGATTGGAGTATTTTGGCAACGGTCTTGCTTGCTCCAGGCTGCCCTCCATAAGGAGAGGAGTGACACCCTCTCATGATATCTTCATATTCCCATTGAGGAACACATTTTCTATACATCCCATCACCACACTCCTTGAACAACAAAGGGTCATCCCAAAAGTATCTCTTAGCTTCAAACAAAAACCTCTTCTTTTAATTGTGGTTGATGCCCGGTGGAAGAACACCGCCCACAATGTAGTTGGCAAAGTTGCAAACCAAGGTGTTTGGTTTTGAAGGGTTCCATTAATGGAAAGGAGAAAATCATCCGGGAATAAATCATTGATAGAAATGTCATCTTTACTTCCATGATAGCATAACCGGGACAAGTGGTCTGCCACCGCATTTTCCGCCCCCTTCTTATCTCTTATCTCCAAATCGAATTCTTGTAAGAGAAGGATCCATCTAATGAGGCGGGGCTTGGCTTCTTTCTTGGCAAGAAAATATTTAAGTGCGGCATGGTCCGTGTAAACAGTTACCTTGGAGCCAATCAAATATGAACGAAACTTGTCAAGAGCATAAACAATAGCAAGAAGCTATTTTACCGTTGTTGCATAGTTAATTTGTGCTTCATCAAGGGTCTTGCTAGAATAGTAGATGGCATGCAAAGCCTTGTCCTTCTGTTGACCAAGAATCGCGCCAACGGCATAATCACATGCGTCACACATCACTTCAAATGGCAATTACCAATCCGGGGATTGCATAACAGCAAATGCCTCAACACACTCATTAGTAAAATGGAAAGCGGTATCCTTAAGGAGAAGTTGTGTAAGTGGTTTAGCAATTTTGGAGAAGTCCTTGATGAACCAGCGATAAAAGGCAGCATTACCAAGGAAGCTTCTCACCGCTTTGAGATTTAAAGGTGGGGTAATTGCTCAATCACTTCGACCTTTCTTTATCCACTTGGATACCCTTTTCCGAGTAAGATGACCAAGAACTACCCCTTCATTTACCATGAAGTGGCATTTCTCCCAATTTAAAACAAGACTCACCTCTTCACATTTTTCCAACACCAAAGACAAGTTATGCAAGCACAAATCAAAGTCTTTCCCATACACACTAAAGTCATCCATAAAGACTTACATGATAGACTCAATGTAATCGGAAAAAGTACTCATCATGCATCTTTGGAATGTAGCCGGGGCATTGCAAAGTACCAAAGGGCATTCTTCTATAGGTAAAGGTGCCATAAGGGCATGTAAATGTGGTCTTGGATTGGTCAGTTGGGTCGATTGGGATTTGGAAAAATCCCGAGTATCCATCTAGATAACAAAAATACTTGTTTGAGGCAAGTCATTCTAGGAGTTGATCAATGAAGGGAAGGGGGAAATGGTCTTTTCTTTTTGAGGCATTCAACCTCCTATAATCGATACACATTCTCCACCCCGTCACTACCCTAGTAGGCACTAGTTCATCTTTATCATTCTTCACTACCGTGGTGCCACCTTTCTTTGGCACCTCTAGCACGGGGCTAACCCAATCGGATTAAGAGATTGGGTAGATGATCCCGGCTTCAAGTAGTTTCAGGACTTCACCTTTAACTACCTTTTGCAAGGTGAGGTTTAGTCTTCTTTGAGGTTGCCTTCTAGGCTCATGATCATCTTGCATGTGAACTCTATGCATACACAACTCGGGACTAACCCCCTTCAAATCATCTAAGCTATAACCAATAACTTTCTCATGCTTTCTTAAAGCACACAACAAGGCATTCAATTGGTTATCATCAAGGTGAGCATTTACAATCACGGGTTTGCATTTTGACTCATCAAGGTAAGCATATATCAAGTTAGAGGGAAGGGGTTTAAGAGAAGGGGCTTGTACCTCTACCGCAATATCCACCGCACAAGAGGTTTGGATGATAGACTTAAGTCTTAAAAGTGGTTGTTCATCAAGCTCCTCTCCTTCCAAGGTTTCTTCAAGTAAGTCAAATTCAAACCCATGTAGATCC
Source organism: Heliosperma pusillum (assembly GCA_022085475.1). Taxonomy (NCBI): domain Eukaryota; kingdom Viridiplantae; phylum Streptophyta; class Magnoliopsida; order Caryophyllales; family Caryophyllaceae; genus Heliosperma; species Heliosperma pusillum. The sequence continues at coordinate 6,718 of JAIUZE010009344.1, read as the reverse complement.
TTGACAACACCAAAATGTCTCGTGTTTAGTAGTGTTTATTAGGTCCGTTTAGTGTACTTTTTACGGGTCGTTAGCATCGTTTTATGCTAACCTTAGTTCTTATAGTTATGTTGTTATTTGGTATTTTTTAAGTCAAATTTTAGAGTTAAGCCCGGAAGTCAACTAAAGTCAAAGTCAAAATCAAACCCGAGACCCGAGACCAAATCCGACAATTGGAGTGGGCTAGGAGCAAATTTTCAATGCAAGAAAAGCAAGTCCAAAGGGTCAATGGAAGTCAAGGCAAGACTAGCATTCAAAGGGGTCAACGAAAGTCAAGGCGAGCAAACAAGAGTAAATACTGGCAGTGTAAAACGCTGTCAGCGCACCAGAACGCTGCCAGCGTCTCACGACGCTGCCAGCATCCTGGCCTGGGACACGTGCTTCTTCATTCTCCGTCTTGTCATTTTGAGGCCCATTTCTCGAAGGCCCTAGGTTTCGGAGCCAAGGGTATAAAAAGACTAGATTGTAGAGAGAGAAAAAAACATTCCATTCATTCCATGCCATTCATAACATTCCACAACACAACACAAACCACATTAGAATTCTCTCATCTTTAGTTCTTCATTTTGGCTTGTAATTTGAGTTGAACTTTATTATTTGGGTTGTAATTCTTGATTATGGGTAGCTAATCTTCTATTTCTTAGTGTAATTGGAACAAGTTTTCATCTTTTAGCATTGTAAGACTCTTGAACCTCTTATTCTTTATTTAATACCATTTTCTCATGTTTATTTTCCATTGTTGAATGAATTATTATTGTTGAGACTAACCATCTTAGCATGTTGTTTGTTTAATTAGTGCTTTGTCTAGATAAATTTGGTTAATTTGTCTTGATATTGTTGAAACAACCTTGAAAGATTGCAACTTTGGTTTAAAGTTGGAATCTTTTGAGTGGAATTTGGTTTATTGTGTGGTTAGAACATGGTTTAGTGTTTTATTACATGATTCTAGCTTGTTTCTTTGGTTTTGTTCATAAAGCTTGCATATTTGATTTAGGCTCATGTTTTAGTGGGTGTAAATTGGGTTGTAAAGTGTCATCCTTGGTTGATTTAATCCTTGTTGACTAATTTCTTAGGAACTTGTATTAGATAACTAGAGAAGAGAGGAAAGGAAGAGTTTTTACTTTGCTAATTGTTGGGAACTTGGGAAAATTACACTAAGTTAGTTTCTCTATATTTGAATATTTGAATTTTAAGTACTTCTTGTTTATTTTAGGCTTGTTAATCAATTTCTCATGTCGAACTTTCTCCATATGTGTTATCCTACATGTTTTTGTCATTGTTGATATCATAGTTTGTAATTAATTTAAGTTTGTGTCTTAATTAGCGTCTTAATTTGCTATTAGAGAAATTAGTTAGTAATTAGTTTTGTTAATTGGTTTTTAGCAAGAGTCTAGATTAGTTAATTTAGTTAATCCCGCCTTCTCTTGGGTTCGACCCTATTCTTACCATGTACTACCTTTATTTAAGATAGTTTGTGTTTGTTTAGGAGATATAAATTGTTATTTGACCGTAGCTAGTTAGCGGATTTAACGACACGTGAATTTAGGCTCGTCAATGCTCCATAACATCCCTTGGTTCCAAGGTCAAGATAGCTTCCAAAGGATCCCTCATAAAGAAGCTAGGTGTCACTTCCTCAACAAAGGCATCGATGATATCAATGAAATAGCAAGATTCTCCAAGATTTGGAGCTTTCATGGCGCTTTGCAAGTTGAATGTTATCTTTTCATCTCCCACCTCAAGGGCTAGCCTCCCATGTTTTACATCAATCACCGCTCTGGCGGTGTGCAAAAATGGCCTCCCAAGAATAATGGGGATTTGAGAATCCTCCGCCATGTCAAGAACTATGAAGTCCACCGGAATGAAGAACTTTCCAATTCTAACCGGGACATCCTTCAATACACCCAAGGGTTTCTTTGTAGATCGATCTTCCATTTGGAGTGTGATGTTGGTGCATTTGAGTTCTCCCATGCCAAGTTTCTCACAAATGGAATATGACATCACACTCAAACTAGATCCCAAGTCACACAAGGCCTTGTCAAATGTTATCTTGCCTATGGTGCATGGGATAAAGAAGCTACCCGGATATTTCAACTTTGGAGGGGTTGGGCTTTGTAAAAAGGCACTACACTCATCGGTAAATGCTACGATTTCAACACAACTCAAGGACATCTTTCTTGTAAGTATGTTTTTCATGAATTTTGCATAGGCGGGAATTTGAGTGGTGAGGTCGGTGAATGGAATGGAGACCTCCAAATTCTTGACAATGTCCATGAATTTGCCTAATTGCTTGTCTAGCTTTGTTTTTGCTCGTCTAGAAGGGAAAGGTAGCCTTATGACAATAGGCTCTTCAACCTTCTTGTTCTTTGTTACCATTTCATCCTTTTTTTCAATAACAACTTGCTCACTTGAAGAGATCTCTTCCTCCTTGTCATCCAATTCAACAACTTCATTTTCAATTGATTCATCATCTACCAATTTGTCTCCCTCACCATTATCATCTTCAATTGGCATCTTTGGTCCCTCATAACTCTTTCTACACCTTAATTGTCTGACGTTGGCGGTTTCATTTCTAGGTGGGTTACCTTGAGGAGGTAATTGACCTTTTCCCCTAGAAGAACTCCCCGCGGCTATTTGGGTCACTTGAGTTTCAAGCATTTTGTTGTGGGGAAGGATGTTATTGATGATAATATCTTTGGATTGGTTGTCTTTTTGCAATTGGAGGATCGCTTTTTGAATGTCCAAGTTTGGATCTCCAACTTGTGGTTGCATGGGAGGTTGATTTTGTGGTGGCGGGTTTTATTGATTTGGTTGTATAGTGGTTGATTGTAGGAAGGTTGGTTTGATTGTAGTAAGGTTGATATTGATTGTATTGTGGTTTTTGAAAGTTTTGTTGATTGTTTCTCAAAGGTAGAGCAACATATGGTTGTGATTGAGGGTTTTGGACATTTTGGCTTTTATATGAGAGATTTGAGTGGTTCTTTCTGTTCTCATTGTAAAAGTTGGAGTAAGGATTTTCTTCCCTATAATATTGAAAGGCATTCACTTGTTCCAGGGATCCTCTACAATCTTGAGAATCATGACACAACAATCACACACCCCATGAGGTAAGCTTGGTGCCATCACCATGGCATTCACTTGTTGCATAGGGTGTTGAGAAGATGAGCTTTGAGCTTGTTGGAATAGAGCCGTTTGTTGGTCCATTTTGAGGTTCATTGCTTCTATATAAGAGCTAATTTGATCTCCAAAGTTGGTTCCCATTTGGGTAACGGACCTCACCTCATGCTTTCCCCTTGGAGTTTGCCTTAGCCTACTAAATTGTGAGTTATGGGCCGCCATTTCCTCTATTCGCGCCCATGTTTGAGCGTCATCTACTTCCGTGAACCTCCCATTTGATCCCATATTCAAGATTCCTCTAGCATCTTCATAAAGTCCATTCCAAAATTGTTGCACCAAGAACCACTCGCTCAAACCATGGTGAGGGCAAGATCAAATGATCTCCTTGAATCGGTCTCAAGCTTCATAGAGTGACTCTTCATCCCTTTGCTTGAACCCGGTTATCTTAGCTCTCAATATATTTGTCTTCTCCGGTGGATAGAACTTTTGATAAAAAGCTAGAGCTATCTTCTTCCATGATTCAATACCTAGAGCAAGCTTATCAAGACTCTTCAACCATTGTTTTGCCGCTCCAATAAGAGAGAAAGAAAATAAGACCCATCGAATTTGGTGTTGAGTCACTCCCGTTTGAGAAACGACAACACAATAATCACAAAAAGTCTCCATGTGTAGATGAGGGTATTCACTTGGCATACTATCCAATTGGTTCCTCTCCACCAATTGGATAAAAGCGGTTTTGGCAATGAAATTTCCGGTTAAATTTTGTGGGACGGGGGGTGGTGTTTGGAAGAGTATCTTCATTGGGAATAGAGTGAGATGAAAATTTAGGCATTCTTGGGGGGTTGAGTGGTTGGATGGGAGGTTGTTTGGTTGTTGGGATTCCAAAAGGATTTAAAATTCCGCGATCGGCACAACACCCTCCCAATTTTCTACCCTTGGATGCTCAATTTCTATCTCGTTACTTTCCCGGATTTCCCTTTCTTAACTCAAAGGTAGAGGCTCCTCCGTTGTAGTAGTCGGATTCGAAGAAGAGCTTCTATGTACGGTTTTGAAGATCTTGCGAAGTCTCTTTAAGGTCCTTTCGATCTCGTGATCGATTGGAGGTTGATCCTTTGGGGGAGCTCGCCTGGGCATCCAAGAAAACTAAATGTAAACGGTGAAAATGCCTTGAGAACTAGGTTTCTCAAGACAAGAGGCAAAAAATTAAAGCAAACTAAAAACAATCAAATTAAATATACACCGTGCCCGGCAACGACACCATTTTGATGTAGGTATAAGCGGTGTGGTAAGATTGTCGGTCTCAGGAACGGTTGGTGTCTAATATCGACCTAATAGTCTACTAAGTCTCTTGCAAGGTCACAATTTAATTTGGGGTTGGGTTTGCTGACTAAACTAAATAACAATAATTAAAGGCAAATAAAAACAACAAATAGAGTCTAAAGTAAGAAAGATTGGATTTTTATCAAATAAGAGAGAAAACTAGGGTGAGTAGGTTCATATGGGTGGTATGGGTTGAGTGAAATAGTCGGGCTTAATAGTTTAAGGATCGTCTAGTCTAAGAAAGTGAATTGAGGTTTTCGATCTTATAATTCTCCCTCAAACCGACTCTAACTAGCTATCACGTCACTAGATACGGCTTACCAAACTAGCGGTTGTATGAAAAACCACGACTTTCGATCTTATGGTATTCGAAAGGAGCGAGAGAATCATGCAAACTCACATAGGCATTTCATCAGACATACTATAAGCATACAATAATCAACTATTAACCCGACAAGACAATAATCAACTATTAACCCGACAAGACACTAATCAACTATTAACCCCAACAAATATCACATCAACTCATACTAGAACCCATAATCCCCCACATAACCCTAGCAAGATTACTACTCACTCATATTCAAAAGAAATTCAATATTAACTAAGGATTGCATAAAGGAATCAACAACAATAAACATCTTCTAATTAACAATGAATAGATAGCAAGGATTGAAAGGAAAACTTAATTAAAGGCAAGATTAAGTAAATAAATTATACCAACTTAGAAAAAGGTGAGAACTTTGATATAATAACCAAGATTTTGTCACAAATCTTTGAATACAAACCAAGTTCCAACACTAAACCAAGTCTCAATTGCTAATTAACCAACTAATAAGCTTAATTATGAAAGATTAATGGAAGATTAAGTCCTAATTCTATACGAGTTTCAGATCTAGGGTTTCGTGCCCTCTAATTACACAAGAGGGCCTATTTATAGGTTTACAAAATGGAGGAAAGATGGGCTTCGAAAAACTTCATGGGCTGGCAAGGTCTCGACCGTGAAAGGTGTCTCAGGACCGTGAGATTTCAAGTCACGGTCGTGAGATATGTGGCAGTAGCAAGTCCTTCTTCACGATTAAGTCACGACCGTGAAACAAGTTTCACGACCGTGACAGCTCTTTCACGACCGTGAACTGTGTTTCACGGTCGTGAGCTGAATTGCTCGAAATTCCTCATTCTTGGAAAGGCATCTCACGCTAGTGAGATACCTTTCACGCGCGTGAAGTGCTCCTTCTCCTTCTTCCTTTGCTTGACTTCGTTGCTTTCTTCCCGGTTTTGCTTGCCGTTACTTGGGAGGGCTTTGGCGCGTCGAGTAGGGCCCCCAAGGGTATGTGGGGTCCCCTAAGGTGTTCCGTGGGTCTTCCGAGTAATCCACCTTCTTCTTTGCCGATCAAAATTAGGTAGCAATCGCCTAAAGTGGCGGTTTACCTACAAAAACACGATGAAAGTGAGAAATATAATAGAAGAAGGTAAAACACGTAGAAACGCCCTTAGGGAGCGTTAAAGGCAGGCAAAATAAGACAAAAATGGGTGAAAAATGAGGGTGAAATGACACCATATCAAAATCTATTCCACACTATCTTATACTAGGAAACTTTCATGCTCATTATGAATTAGCCATTTATATCCTTGTGAAATAGTATATTCCTCATTTGATCCCAACCATTTACCTTGAGCAAAAGCAGATTTGTATATCTTTTTAACCTCACAAATCTTCCTTCACGCACATGAACTCAAATTACTTGATTCATAAGTCATACAATTTGCCCCTTTCATATATATTTTGTTTATCCACCTAATGCAAAGATAGTTTTTGTTAAATAACAATCCACCCGGCCAATTTACCAATAGCAGCCACATTCCACTTTTTACTAATAATCAAACCCAGACCACCATAGTACCATACTCCTTCCTTGTACAAAGAATATTCCAAGCAACCAAAATTGCTTTGAAATAAGAATCGTCACCTTACCATAGGAAATTCCTGCAAAAGGTTGCATTCTCTCTATGATTCCCAAATGTAAATGAAAATATGAGACCAATAATTATGAAAAGTGCTAAGGACAGATTTAACCAACACCAAACAACTCGAGTTGTAACAACCCGAAAAGTACCCGATTTTTCTAGTAAAAATATTTACTAACACTTTTCAGTAGAACATAAGTTTTTAAAATAGGAATTTTTGTTCCGAGTCTTATTTTGAAATTCCGCGTTCGTATTTGGAATTTCTGAGAGATTTCAT